>JARUHE010330899.1:0-10906 GCA_031471125.1 Archaeomysis grebnitzkii | reverse complement strand
AGCAATAATATTAATAATAAGCAATAATATTAATAATAAGCAATAATATTAATAATAAGCAATAATATTAATAATAACATTAAATAATAAATTTGTCAAGAAAAGTTTCGAATAAATAAATATTTTGATTCTGGCGTCATGAAACATGACTTGCTAATATTAATCACTTTTGATGGATTAGTTTTCAGAAGAACAATCGCTGCTGGAATTTCGAAGACATTCGTAACCGCCTGGAGTGACTGAGACTATTCAACAGGTGTCCTAAAATTCGAGGTGTTAGGACTCCAGACTATTGTGAACGATTTAGTGCCACTTGTGCCAAGGTTGGTTAGATGACGAGACATCCGGGGCAATCATTTCAACAAACCTCTCAGCGGTGATGACCTCTCTCCAAAACGAAGAAAAATCGCATTGCTATTCGAGCTTTCACATTCAATAGAAATAAAGATTTCAGTTTTTGGTTGATTAAGATTTAGAAAAACAACATACGACTATTTAGCACTATGGCCATCCAACTGCTATTACCAAATTTTCCAGACTAAAATAAACAAATAAAGAGGTAAGAATGCAAGAAAAGGAAAGCAAGCATCTGGGGTTGATTTGATTAAGTGCCTGCATCCGCCAAATACAATGTGGCACTAACAAAAACAAATCTTCAAACAAATTGTTCATACTAAATAAATATTGGCTTCGTAGTTTTGCAGTAGTAAAACAACAATAATTAGAAGATCAAGATTTCACAGCATACAAGTATGAGCATACATATATACAACGCATTTAGTATTTCCAAAGTCAACCCTTTATGGCAATCCAGGAAACATGTGGTCGTGTTCACCTCTAGTTTGATGGAATAAAGCATAACTAAATTATGCATGTATTTTCACAAAGTTTGTTCTCCAATAGAAATACCAAATTGGTGACAACCCAGAGCCCATTGATGTACCAAACGTGGTCTTGTATCCCTATTGGAAAGGAAGCCATGGAGTTCTTTTCAATTCAAACAACCGAAATGTAACAACTAGCCATTAATTACTGGCAATCTCGCGTGAAGTGAACAAACATTCTGTTTTTTGCTATAGCTTGATAAATATTGTTTATGAAAAAAACATCCGTGGTAGTATTGGTTGGGTGACCATAACTAACTTTCTTCAAAAATGTGGGTTTTTGGCTACAGCATCGTAAATGTTAATTTTTTGGAAAAAATGTTTTGACAAAAGTAACTGGAAGGTTAAAAACAACTTTTATTAATGAAAGTTCTTTGTAACTCTTCAAATAAAGCTGTTTAATACTAATTGGTTTTCAGATCAAAACTACGACAACAACGAAAACGACACCGACGATGACGGAAAAATAAAACTTGTATAGAGTTTCGTTAATAGAATCTATATGAAAAGTATAACATATCTATTTTATTGATTTTTAGTGAAAAGAAAAAATTACCATCACACCCAATTCACTTACGAAAATCATTCAACATCGATGAACCACAGTTCGCTTGGACACTCGTGCCGACGTATCCCGTTCAATTGTATTGGCAGAAATACATCCAAAGGAGTATTGGTTACTCAGTACACGATCTTGGAGAGGCCTAACAAGTTCTCATTAACCCCAATCACAAATATACGACACTGGTCTTTACACTTTACGCCACATCTTCACACGACACGTTTAGTCAGGCTCTAAGAACAATACAAGATAGCAAACTCATGATGAAGTGTTGAAGATCAAGTATTTTTGATTATATTTCAAGATAAGTTTTTGTTATAAATGATTGAATATTTATCCGCTTCAAGATATCTTGTACCAACGGTGTATGCGTCATCAGATAAGCTTAGAAGACATGCCCGGGTACTATTAATGACAAAAAGCCATAAACTCTCGAATGCTTGCCTGAATCAAGCAAGCTAATTTGTTTTATTGAAATTACAGCCACAAGAAAGCACATTTCGCATCGCTCCCAGTTGCTTTCAATGAATATTAATCAGGCAAAAGCATCTGTTGTAGACGATTGCTTTTAAATGTTTAAATATTTTCGAAACAAAAAAAGTATAAATGAACATTGAAACACTTGCAATGGACAAGGAAATGCACATTAATATTAATGAAGACAACAAACGCATGCAGATGCATCGCATTTCCATTTACATGGATTTGGTCGACGACGCATGGCCTTATGATAATGAAGCGGACTCAGGTGATGAAGATTCAGACAAATATTTGGAAATTTTTCAATGGGTTAATGAATAAAACAAATTATTTGCTTCCAATAAAAATGTATTTCAAACTGAAGAACAAAATTTGAAAAATTGTTCAAAGGGACAAATGAAATTTAAAACTTTCTTCAAGTCTATTCAAGAATTTTACTTCTGTCTATTATTCGAATATGTAAATCATTACTTTTAAATGTGTTTATATGAACTTTCATTAAAATTAAAATAAATAAACGTTTGTAAGATTCAAAACACAAACTATTTACACAAGAGGAAAACAAAAACTAACATTTTTACATTACTTGTAACAAAAAATAAAATGTTTTACAACTGGAACCAACAATTCGTCGTGATTTTCAAGAACTTTATGGGAACGAAAATTGTACAAAAATAAAAATACTTCTACACTTATTTCCAATTAGACACAGGCTGAATAATCTTAAAATGTTTAACGATTTACAAAAGATTCATTTTATTAATACATTAATCATTCGAACATTCTGTGCTATGACTGCATGCATACATAATTAATAAAAAAAAAAAGTTTGTGAAAGTTTGCCATCATCAATTTTTGATGAAACTTTTTAATGTCATCTTTTTCATTAAACTAATTTTAACGTGATTATAGAAAATAATTTGTGGGGTAATAAACAAAGACATTTGCCGATGGGTTCACACGACAAGTAAATGGTTTAAAAGGGATTTAACGCGGCGAGAAGTACGGTAACACCATGGTCATGCTCATCTCAACTACAACTGACAAACACCAACACTCTTGTGGCATTTAAATATTCGAACAAAATAAACGAACAACGACACTGCTTTCATGTAATCAAACTTCACGTGATCGAGTTCAAATCAATATTAATTTTCTTATCAACTTGGTAGGAAGAAAGAAATTTTACGTCTGGTGTCTTATATCATTGGAACTTTGCGTTAAACAGACAAAAACAGAGCAATCAAATTACATTTTAGAGACTATAACATCTATGTTACCTTGCATTTTGTATATTATGGAAACTTTGTTTTATGAGCAATTTTGCTGTTGTTTAATGATCAATTCAACTGTAAATATGAATACTATTTTACCCATAAATATGAAGCTAATTTTTTTAAATGTTTCGCTTTATGCATTCTCCATTCAAAATATTTGTTGTCAATCACTGATATCTGAACAAACACAATAATAAATAATCATTCAATTATGCTAAAAAATATAATTTTTACAATAAACAATTTACAAATCAAAATAACTCCAACAGACGGTTGAACATCACAAATTTTTACATAAGAAAAAAACACAAATGTCACAAATATATTTTACATTTACACTTTTCTTTTGAATGCATTACTAAACACATGTAAGAGACGATTTTAAAAGCATGTGAACAACACAACCACCAAGGTAAGACTAAGTTTCATACAACTAAAGACTTCCGTTCATAAATAAAGGGCCTCATGCTACTACAAGGACGTCTAGGGAAGTACGAGATGAGGTGCACCGTGTTCCTCATGGCATTATGTGGGATTCTTCATGGTATTATGAGGGATCATAAAACATGTTCTCACACAATGGGATCATAAAACACACGAAAAATCATATCCCCCCCCCACACTACAATAATGAAAAAGTTCTTAACAGTATTGAGATTGAACTTTGAAAGAGTATCTTCTTTTAGCAAATTTATAACGTGAAAGATTTAAGAAAAATAAATAAATTGTTTTTCTTGCCAGAAAAAGTCGTTGAACAACACAACTAACGTTTGTGATCTCTTTACAAAGTACAAAAAATAAAACTTTTACAAATTCAACTTGTCATTTAGGTGTAAAAAATTATTTAAATAACTATTCAAGAAACTGTTGGCTCTAGGAATGGTTTTAAAATATATAATTTGATATTAAAAATCTAATATCATTAATTTTAGCCAATTACGGCAAATAAGATAATGATACTCGCATTTGTATAATGATTGATGGTTTAATTCGGTGTAATTACATCTGTAACCGTCGATGAAATTACTCGCAACTGTATAAGGAACACTGAAGACCTTGTTCCTCCAGATTAATTGGGTACGACATAAACACGTATTTAAATGTCCGCCAACAAGTAATAAATTTGT
Organism: Archaeomysis grebnitzkii; assembly: GCA_031471125.1. NCBI lineage: Eukaryota > Metazoa > Arthropoda > Malacostraca > Mysida > Mysidae > Archaeomysis > Archaeomysis grebnitzkii. Next base: position 6,576 of record JARUHE010330899.1, on the reverse strand, counting down.
TCGCATCCAAATACCAACACAAAATCAGCCACGTGTAATGACATACAACGATGGACGTCCAATTTAAAAGCACTGGACAAACAAGTTACGAATGTCCAAATTCAGACCATTTTTCTAACTCTTCTTTGTCTTGAGATCTCAATCAAAGAAATCCACGACAGCTAACTTGTGTTCTTGATTCCCTGGTTACTTTACTCTACCTAATGTCCTACATTCCTGGTTACTTTACTCTACCTAATGTTAGGTGAAAACTCTCAGATACGGAAGACTAGGCTAGCGTCCTCCATAATTGTCTATCATTATAGCTATTCAACATTTACAAAAATCTTTTACTGCAAAACGATTATTATTATTTTAGTAAGCTGACTTTTATCAATTGCTAATGGCATCAAATAGAGACATTCAAATGATTAATTAATGAATCAATCATTCGTGCATGTTACTTAATACAAACATTCAAAAAGTGGAAATCAATTGAACGGATCTTAACGAATGAAAATTGTAAACTTTGCATGTAATATCTAAATATTTGTAAGAAAAAAAAAGATTGACTGATTTCTCATCCAGTGTTGATAAACTCTGACGTCATCCTATCATTGGAATTATCTGAACACATTTGGACATTGTAGTCGACTGTCCAGTCCAAAAGACTGAGGGTGTCCAGTTTTAAGATTGTTTGGTCGGAAAGAGTGAATCGGATTTCTGACCGACCGACCAATGCCGAGACAAAAGGCTTGGAAACAATGGCATAAGGTCAACACTGAAATTCCACTCTCAAGGAACTTGATCCTCAGGATGAAATTTATGTGACAAATGAAACCGAATTCGAATTACGATCATGAACGAGCCAACCCAAATAAAGTTGACCTCGGATGGCACAACATAAATCATATTCTGATCAAAGCTATATGGAGTGATCAAGCCATAGAGATCATCCGATCATTCAATACAAAACGAATCAAAATGTGCAATCCTAAAATTTGGAATTCCCAAAGTCAAATAAAATACACTTTTATTTTTTTATAAAACAATTTGTGCAAACGAATGCTGATAATTTGTTTTGTTTTAGCGGAGATGTTACTTTTGATTGTTGTTTGGAGTTAGATTTAGGGATTTATTAACTTATTTTTTTAAATGTAGATTAAACAAGGTTGTATTTTTTTATAACAACAAACAATCCAAAAACTTTGTTGGCAAATTTAAAGTAATAAAAATGTAAATGTTCATTTCATGACAAAGAACAAAACCATTTCACTCGTAAGAAAACAGAGCATTAAAATATTGACGGTTATCTGGACTGACATAAAAAAGGATTGGAGATGTGTTTATACAGCACAAATTTGAAATAGGAAGACGACGTCCCAACAAGTTGTTGAATGATTCATATTTTCTTACAAGACAAACACAAACAAAATAAACATCTCGGTGATAATAAACTTCTGTAAGGTATCACAAATGCCGGTGGATAAACCTTTATCTACATGTTCAACTCACTATGATAATGCTAATAATAATTTTTGAAATATTTAAACAAAATGATAATGCTAATAATAATTTTCGTAATATTTAAACAAAATGATAATGCTAATAATAACTTTCGTAATATTTAAAAAAAATGATAATGCTAATAATAACTTTCGTAATATTTAAACAAAATGATAATGCTAATAATAACTTTCGTAATATTTAAACAAAATGATAATGCTAATAATAACTTTCATAACATTTAAATAAGATATGCGAGAAAAAAACAAATGTACTGTAGCTAACAATCTAATGTGTTTGTACTGATGCTATTATTATTTGGATAGTAAATGTATTTACAAGCCATTATTATTTTTATCATGAAAGTAAACTGGATTTGCAAAATAAAAAGTCGTTCACTTAATGCACTAATTTATAGGCAGGTGTAAAAATGTCAATAAACTTAACGGTCAAAATAAATGCAATGGTAGGGCTGGCATGACCCTGCGCTTGCCCTATATAGCCAAAGGAATAGAGAAAGATAAGGAAGTGACACATGCGAATAAAAAGCAAGTACTTTCTAAATGACAATCGCAATTTATTATGGCTGACGACATTTTATTCAACATAATGTAAATAGATTTTCCAATTTGGAAACGACGACATGTAGCAAGTCACACCCAAATAGGGCCAACGGTTGCCTTGCTCACAACGTCGATGGATGAATCACACACCAATGAAGTGCCACGCAGATGAATGCTCAACAAAAGACGTGAATGAGTGTGTGAAACAAGCGAGCAACGTCATTTAAATGCCACCGAAGATCATTAATTTCCTAGACAGAAATGTTGAAACAAAATAAAATCCATTAAAACGCCGTCCCTCTACGCGTATCTGCCGTCATGGATAGGACAATGTTTTAAATGTGGTAGACACGTTCACTTTAAATGGCAGATGCAATCTCAATCTAATTTCATATTTTCCGTCACATAAATTGAACAAAATAAATTAACCAAAAAGATACAGGCTTGAAAGTTTGTTCATTTCATATGGTAATTGACATCTGACAATCAGAGAATATTTTAACGACGAAAGTAAATGAATTTTCAATATCTATTTATTGGAAGTATCTACAAGAAATTGTCGTGATGATTCATTCGTTACAAGAATGTCAGGCATCAGGGTCTGAATAGGATCCTTTAGTCCACTGATACTTATTCAAGAACGTAAATGTTTTCTCAGAGACAATAAATGAATATTGTTAACTATCCTACATAATCACGTTGGGACAATGCTGCGAACAAATTTAAACCAACATAAGAAATAAATAACCATACCAAATATATTTCTATCAAATGTTTATTACAATAAAACAACATATTATATCGAAATATCAAGCTGTGTAGTATACACTTATATTGGTAAGGAAATTTGAGAAAACATTCACTTATTGTTCAAGAATTCTTTCAATGTTGATTTCTATTTTTTCGAATTGTGGTACAAGCTGGTCCAAACCTAAATCAATGTTACTTCATTTTGTTGACATTGCATTACAAAATGAATAACACACATCAATTAAAAACAATTAAAAACAATTAAAAACAAGTGTAGCCTCTCGTTATTGAAACTTAAATTTAATTGTGAAGGTCAAAACTTCAAATCTGAAGAAAAAAACTAACCATAAACAATCATAGGTGAGAATATAATATTAAACAGTAAGATCGAGTGATATTTAAATAAGTATACAAACATGTATAGGTTGTTGGGACATTGTGTAAAATGGGTTTAAACAATGTTTAACCTGAAATGTAATGAAGGTTCAACAGCTAATGGACAAAAAGCAGAAAAGAAAATGAAGAGAATTTAAAGCTTTTTCTGATTTAAAAGCTTCTGTTATCCGCTCAACTCGTGCAAGAAAAATTACAATTTTTCAACTGTCAAATCAGATGTTGACGATTTATTGGAAAATGTTAAAACAATTTGTCATGAATATTATTCCAAAGATTTTATTTTACACCAACTAAAGTTAATGCATTGACTAATATAAAGTTATTATGTAATGTGACCAGCGCCTTCTAGTAGATCTAAAAGGAAATATGTGTAGATGATGTATAGAATGGAGGTAAAAAGTGAGCGAAACTCTGAAGTTAAAACTAAAATGATGGACAAAGAAAGATTGGAAAAGTATCATGTAGTCACGTGATACAAATATGGCGAGGAAGACCAATGAACAAATGGAAATGTACCATCAAATTTAAAAGATGATAATCTTAATGCGAACATCCTGTTTCAAGAAGTCAACAAATATAGTTTGTAACATCTAAAACGTCAAATCAATTAAATGAACATTCATGAGATATTATTTACATGTTCAATATATTAAATGTCTGAATATATAAATAAACAGACCTATGCCTTGTGGGTATTCAGTACCTCAAACTAGTTAACATAAAACAGGTTAACGTTACTTAGTTTAAATATCAACCTAACACAATCTAACAAAACAATGAACGAATCACGCTATAAGAAATAATATTTTCATTTCATTTATTTTTGCTAACGATATTTTAAATAATTATTTAATCAACTTAATTAACAATAATAATCTAATCATTTTACAAGCATAATTATTGTATTAACTTGATTAGTTATAATTACATATATGTAAATTAAATGGCAAAGTTTTGTATTGAATTGTTAATGAGAATTGATCATATAAAATGGATCCAAAAAAATCCTTTTTAAAGAGGACGTTCGTTTTTGATCGTTTTTAAATTTCTATTTTAGAAAAAGTCACTTTGGCCTCATTTTTGGGTTAAAGATTACGACAAAAATCCTTGTTTTAGCACCATGTATAAAAATAATAATAATTTTTAAAAGAAATTCGAGTTGCCGATTTGTTGGAAGTCTTTTGATTTAAAGGCCATAAATATGATTTAAGACTTAGGGGAAAAAGGAAAACAATAAAATCTTTAATTAGGATTTCATTTTATTGCTAATATAAATTATTTAATGTCCACGTCAACGGCCGCTATCAATTAACATTGCGAGGGTAATTCATTTTATTGGAGAATCTATCGACATTTCAAATTGGATTTGATCATACATCTCAAGCCAAAAAGATCATTCAGAAACAACGTGAATATTTAATTCAAAGGTATTTGAACAAAACGATTGATTCAAGAGCGCTTGATTATATAAAGAAAGGGGCCAATGCCCAGCGCTGCACCCGGAGGTTAGTTTCAAGAGCGAGCTCTGGCTCAACCGAGGGCGAAGGTTGAACATTTTATTAAAATGGTAATTCTGAATTAATTTGCATTTAAACTCAAAAAACTGGACAGTTCAGCTGAATGACAGTCGCAAACTCGAGTAAATGCACAGTCGCCGGACATGAAGGGCATCCGTGGTCAAAAAACTGCTCCAAACAGCGACCACATATGGACCGAAAATTTGAATGTAGGTTGCCTCACTTGTGCTATTGTCAATTCATACAAAACATCGTAAGAAGTTGAAGAAGAAGAAAGATACAACTTTGACTATATCAACGAATGACAAAGATTAAAAGAAGTTTAATAACAAAATTATGGGAAAAAATTAGCTTCATGGGACACCCAGTCATTATTTATGATTTTGTTTTGAAAAGCAATTTTAATTACAAACTAATTTGCATAATGTGAACAATAGCTTTGAATAATTAAAACAAAATGTCCAGTTAATAAAAATAATAATAAATAACAAATAATAATAAATAATAAAAATAATTACATGCAATAAAATAGAAATAAAAAAATGAGAATTTAAAACTACTAAAGTGATAGGACAAAAAACGTTTTCTTTTATTTGTGTAGTAATTGAATGCTCATCCAAGGAAGTTGATTAGGGTTGAAATCAGCCTAAGCCTTCCCCGCCGGAAGTGTGAGTGCCACTGGCCCTACTCAGGGTGCCTCGTTCGGTGGCTGAAGGAATCACTTTCATGATGTGGGTTTGGGGAAATTCTATTTCACTTATGTAAGCATTCAATATTTTAGGAAAACATCCGTTGAAATGTTTGGTTTTATTTTTATACCAATGAATAATGGATGTCCATTATGTATGACTAACATAATGATTCATTTATGTATACATACATATACATAAACACATACATATACATAAACACATACATATATTTATAAATACATACATATACATAAATACATACATTGCAGTACATACATATACATAAATACATACATTGCAGTACATACCTAACATACTATACATACATTGCATACATTAGATACATTAGATACATTAGATACATTGCATACATTGCATACATTACATACATTACATACATTACATACATTGCATACATTGCATACATTGCATACATTACATGCATTACATGCATTGCATACATTGCATACATTGCACACATTGCATACATTACATACATTACATACATTGCATACATTACATACATTGCATACATTACATACATTGCATACATTGCATACAAACAGACATAAACCTATAATCAATTTTATAACAATATATATTTTGGGTTAACTCGTAGCATGCCCATGGTTTAAAGAAATTAATTGTATGTGAAACATTTTCTAAATTATTCGTTTTACGGTAAAGATGACGAAAAATTAACATTGTAATGTTTTTATTGAACTACTTTATAATTTTTTAAGTTTACAATATTCGGTTGAAGGGTCTAGCACGGAACCTATAAGCTGTTCGATAAGAGATAAAGAAAGCTAGATAGGAGCGGGGCAATAACTATATTTAAATAAATAAAATTTATATATTTTACATATTTTGATTTTAACAAATCAATTTTATTCCACGACATTTCGAATATTTTTATTCCATAGAGCTTAAACATCAAATTATCAAGTGCAATACAGTTTAAAAATGTACTTACCTTTTCTTAAAGAACTTTAAAGTCATCACATACCTAAAACAAAAGAAAATAAATTATTATTTATAACTGACAATTATTGTTTCAGAATATTATTTAACTACATGCAGCACATAATTATATCTAAAACAAAAGAAAATAAATTATTATTTATAACTGACAATTATTGTTTCAGAATATTATTTAACTACATGCAGCAC
>JARUHE010330888.1:0-10907 GCA_031471125.1 Archaeomysis grebnitzkii | reverse complement strand
TCTTAAGATGATTTTTTAGTGAATTTCTTAAAATAAAGTATTTTGTTTTTAAGACGATCTTCGTTAACTTACCCTATACATAGATTTTTCAACACAACCAGATTTTCTACATTTTTTGTGAACTTTATATTTTATAGTTTTCCTTTTGAGACTTCGAATAGTCGTTTGATATTACAATTGCATAGTGGGTTAGGCATAACTAGTATTATAATGTTTTAAAGCTGGTGTGACTTTCCCAAATCATAACTAGTAAGGTAATGAAATTTGTTAAAGAAAGGAATTCCACAAGTGTGATCTAGCATAATAACCTGAACTTCCAACTGATTCGAGTTGGATGATCTCAAATTTTGAATTAGGGTGTATGATTTAATACTAGTTGAAATATATTGCAGAGCAGTGCTACTTAACCCATTCTCTCCTAGCGTGGCCATATGGACACATAAATGTACATGATGATAATAATTAATGTGATTAATGAAAATGTGTATTTATTGTACCCGTATTCCCCTAGCGTGGCCACACTCATTATAAGGAAATTATTCATTCAATTTACCTGAAATTTGAATGATGTACTCAGTATAGTCTGTATATAAGCTATATAAAATATCATTACAATCGGGAGGAGAAAATTAATCCCCGAGAGAATGGGTTGAACAATTGAAAACTAGTATAGTTATTTGGTATTTTATTCTTTGGTTGATGGGAAGTCAATGTAATTGTTTTAAAACTGGGATATTATGACATGGTCTGTTTATATTTGAGATCAATCTAGCTGTTGTATTCTGAACTTTTTGTAAACTGCATATTGTGGGAGATTGAAAAGTAAACTATTACAATAATCCTACTTTTGTCGTGATTCCATTATTTCAGGTGTTGTGAACTGCTGAATTTACGTAGTTTAGAGAGTTTTAAATAACATTTTTGACAAATGTTATTTATGTTGCAGGATATAAATTCAACTAAATAGGGTTAGTTAGCCTAATAACGTGGAGAATTTATATGATTTACTAAATTCAATGGGAAACCTGATCAAAATATCCAAATAAAGCAAATAGATATTTATTATAACAGAGTATGGAATAATACAAATATACTTGAATGCCAAGTTAGAATTATTCCTGTAAGTGTACAAAATATAAAAATATACAGTAATCAAATAACATATGTAGCTTCTAAGAATGAATTAAGAAACCTAAAAAGTATTGAAGATGGATCAAGTAGGCCTAGCCCTAGCATTTGTTCTACTAATTCATTAAAGTGCCGATATAATGATTAAAATGTTAAATTATGGTACTAGTGTAAAAGTAAAATTAAGAATAACTAATAACCACTATTTAATTATACTCGTGCTACACGCATTTAAATTGTTCATACGATTGAGGTTGAAGAAAGGCAGTTGTTTGCCCTGAGGTCATTGGGAAATGGACAGACATTTTTTTTAACGACTCCGTGCATTTTGGTTAACTTCCTCTTTCTGTTGATTTGATTAGGTTATGTTCATAGAAGAGTTGCCTTTCAAAGCTAAAGTCTTTTTTCCAGCTCTATGTATGACTATGAGTATATAATATATGATATTCATATTCATGTGAAGACTGCCACGGTTTTCAGATATATGGGATGAAAAATTATTTGTAAAACAATACATCATTGAGTTTTTCATAGCACAATTTATATATTTTTCAGTATAAAACCAATATACAACCGCATCTATATTCATTAGACTACGTTATTAAATGATCATGACATCTGTTCTTTACAATTTGTGAATTATATTTTTTTCCATTTGACTTTGAATTATTTCTCTCGCAAGTCCAATAAACAAACCATAATCTAAGATTGGTTGATTTATATTATTTTGCAAATCTTATTTTCATTGTATACAAGTAAAGGATTCGTTGGTTTCACGTGCCAAGTAAGTAATGAAAAAATAGTCAATTGATGAGAATGAGCTGTTTTAATTATCCAAATATTATAACCATAGTTGGAGAATTGATTAAGGATCATTAACATGTTATTTTGTTTTAAGGGTTATTCAATAATTCTGACATTGATTTATACATAGGTTTGAGATAGATTGGTTCAATGTAAACATTTCAATCTATATTTGTACTGTATATTACATGTTTAGATTATTAACTGTTTGTGGATTCTATGCGAAAATGGGTTACCTGAGTGACAATTTTCAAAATTGAAGTGATCGAATTTTCAATAGGGGTATACCGAAGCCTCGGCTTCGGCCGAATCCAAAGGCAGTTTTTGCCAAAGCCTTGGCTTCGGCAGAGTATTTTAAACTCTGCTTTAAATGCGGAGGTATTTTTAATTATTTCTATAGTTTTTTTTCAGATTCTTAAATCTTATTTGTAACTTGTTGTTATATATATCAGCTTTTTTATTAATAATTGTATGTGTTATATTAAGATTGTAGTGTTTTCAAAGGAATATAATAAAATTGCAACTTTTATAATTTGAGATGAAGTACATAATTTAAAAAATCCATATTGAAAAAAAATAGTATTTTGTATAAAAGAGCCATGGAGGAACATATACAAGTATACAGTGATTGATGTATTATGCTCAAGTGTTGTTAAGCTGTGACAAAGTATATTACTACTGATTGTTGGGAGGAAGCTCGATCTTTTCATTAATTACAAAAATTCCGCTCAAGTTTAGAATTAATCATTTTTTTTGTATTTTGTTTTACAGGGTTTTTTTTTAAATTATTATTTAAGGATATTAAATTTTTTTCTTTGACTAGACATATTTTTTTTGAACTTTTTAACTCACAATTTTTGGTCATGGTTTTTTTTTGGTAAAATCAATATTTATTGATATAATAAGTCTAGTCTTTCGTTAGACAGGACATTTTGGAGAAAAATATTTGTTTTAAATTCATTCTATAACTTTTCATATTGAATATAAATTGTGTATATAATTTTTACCAATATTTTTCCATGGGGGTTTTTCCTTTAAAATCAATATTTATTGAAAAAATATGTTTCAAATCTCTAGTTTGACAGGACAACATAATTTTGACATAAAAAAATTGTTTCATAGATTTGTTTACTGATTTTTATATAATTCTAAATAACATTACACAAATAAATTTTTCGGTAAATCAATATTTATTAAACTTATAGATTTTCCATTCTCAGGTTAGACAGGACAGTGTATTTTTGACAATTATTTTCTCAATTTTCATCATAGGTTTTTATCTACTTAAGAGCAAAGTGGGCGGAAGCTTTTCTATCGTTGATATTAGAGCCATGTTTCCTAAGAATAGTATGTAGGTATTGTATTATAATTATTCTTCATTAAGATTTATATTTCTAAAATTTATAGTTTTATATATAATATCTTTTTAGGTGTTTTTTTTGCCAAATTTGAAAATTCTGATTGTGGAGATGAAAATAAACTGTTCATAAATTTTTTTCATATTTTGTTTTATGTATGCATCAATGGATTTGAAATGAAATAAGATGAATTTTTGATATAATATTTTCCTAAAATTAATAATATTTTTGATCATTTTTTCTAAGTCACAAGATATTTGAATCGTTCGGTTCATGGATTACTAGCTATGCACATTAATTGCTTTGCAAATAAGTCTAAGCAATATTGTCCAAAGAAAAATTGTTATTAAAATTTTGATTTTTTCCATTTTATATTTTACAGAATTTTATACATGTAATAATGTTTTTAGCAGAGACATAACGCGCTGTTCGTTGAGTTACTCTTGATTGTTAGAGGAGTTTTTATTAATGTTATGGAGTTTACCAACTTAATATATATGAAATATATATGCAACCAATTTTACTAATAAAACATAAGTTACCTTTTTTTTTCATTGACTTGTATTTATAAATCTGAAGCTTTTACCCTTTTCCATAGCCTATATAAGAAGCCTGCAATATCCGCCGAAGCTTAGGCTTCTGGCTTCGGTACATCTCTTCGGCACATCTCTTCGGTACATCTCTTCATCACATCTCTAGAAATTATTGTTTTGAGTTATTTTCATTTACCATTCAAATGTTATTCCCATGCATTTATTGTTTAATATTTTCAATTATTTAATCAAATGAATGGCTTTTCATCAATTATCACTTTCTGGTTTTTGTCTTTGCCATTTTTAATCTTTATTTACCATCATTTATTCTCATTTATCTTCGTCTACTTCTCTTATTCCTCCATCTCTTTTTTCACTTTCTGTCGGTGTATTTATCTTTTAATCTTCTGCACGCGGGCATGTGTGTGTATGTGTGTAAGAGTGTGTGTGTGTGAGTTTGTGCGTGCGTGCGAATGCATCAACACAACCATAATTATTTATATGAAAAATAAAATGTCAGATTTACCTTTTAAAAAAGTGTAAAAACGTGATTGGACGATTTCATTAGATTTATTAATTCAAGAAAATCTTTGGAGAAAAAAGGTGAAAATGAAAAATTGGTTCAAATTAAATCTTATATTATTGTATGATTTTATTTTTATTTGTTTCTCAATTTAAAGGATGATTACACAGCTCCCCTTTGTCCATAAAAATAAAAACACATTTTTCTGAGAGATAATTAAATTTTCTCAACATATTTATACTGTCTCAGTTTATGCAGCAAGAAATTGTTTTAATGCCCAACGCCTTTTTATTTCGTTCGACGATCGATTTTTCTACTCAATTACAACGGACATTTTTCCTTTTTTTTAATTTCGTTTCTTTTTTATTTTTGTTCGCACATTTATTTATTGTTCAATTTGTTTTAATATCTTCCTCCATTTATCATTGTAAATATTTTTCTAATTTGTTTTTGAATAATATTTTTTTTTTTTGTTTATTTGTATATGTGTTTGTTTTGTTTGTATTTGTGTTCATTGCCTTGATGTAAACTTTGAATTCAATTAAAGTAGGAAAAAAGATAATTGTTTGAATTGGTTAACTATCGATTTGATTAATTTTGTAAATTTAAATTAATTCAAACTTTATTTTCATATTTAATTTATTTAATTTAGTTTAATTTAATTTAATTTAATTTAAATTAATTCAAACTTTATTTTCATATTTAATTTATTTAATTTAGTTTAATTTAATTTAATTTAATTTAATTTAAATTAATTCCAACTTTATTTTTTTATATTTAATTTATTTAATTTAGTTTAATTTAATTTAATTTATTTTAATTTAATTTAATTCCAACTTTATTTTTATTTTTTGAACCAATAACTTTGCAAAAATCAATTAGACGATTATGTTATGTAGTTGGATTTTATTGCACAACATTTGCCTAATTCCATTTTTGATATATTTTAGCAAACTGAAAAACTTTACAAAAACTTTAAGTAACTTTTTCTGAAGTTTTTATTAGTATAATTATTATAATTATAATAATTATAATTAGTATGATTGTGTAAACAAACAAGTTAACGAAATTATTAAATAATAAAACAGTTATAAACTTTAAACTTATAAAAATAATTATATAGCATAATAGAGATAATAAAATACTTGAAAATGTTCAATAAAACTTAATAGCAAAGAAAGAAGAGGTAATAACCATACTGAAATAAAACTTAAAGTAGTTAATAATAATAATTATGTGAAGCGTAATAAATTTATTTGTGAAATAATTAAAATAAAAAAAGTGACGTCTTCTATGAGAATAATTTTGTTATTACATCTTTAACAAAATAAAAAATAATTGCCAACAATAACTGTATAATAATCAAAATTACACCTTGTAAATATTACCTAAATTCTAGAGAAACAATTATAATTATAGTTTTTTTTTATTTCCATTTTTTTAATTCTATTTTTCCCAACAACGAGTCAAAAGATGTGGGAAATTACAAGTCTAGATTAACACAGCCGAGAATCATAATAATTGATAATTATTTGCAGTTAATACTTAAGATTTTATGTAATAAAGTCCATAATGGCGCTTATGGCCGAATATTATATGTCCTTCTTCACCTAACCATTTTCGAGACTTGTATTTGACCTCAACAAACTCTAGACAGTGGTGTCAAAACACGCAATAATGACCCTTATGTCAGGGTTGTATGGGGGTCATAATTATTTGCTGTGATAATACACGGTTACGCCTTTAAGCCAGTCCAACCAGTGTTTACGGGAGCCTGAAGAAATGGACTTTTGATAGTTCAGATGCCTCAAGAAATATTACCTAAAAGAACAGTAAACTTGCTTCTTTTTGGACAATTCTCCTACTCTCCCCATCGGTACTATTTTACTTCATTCACTTGCGATTACAAAAGTTAGAAGGCACAGGCTTGCGCCATATATCTTGAAGCAGCCGTGAAATTACTCCTTACCACTTTGTTGTATCTACTTCGATATTCTGGCTGCAACGTACCTGCCTTCATGCGACTTCAATAACACAAAATATTAGGCTCTTTTGCTCGTTTATGATTGGCTGGTTTGAGCACTGGGCATTTGCTGATTGGCTGTGGCAAGAGAGTTCATACTTATGATTGGGCCGTTACTTTGCATGTCTTAAGACAAACGATGTAACAAGAATGCTCAAATGCGATGTTAATGACTCCTGGACCTGCAATACTGCATATAAAGTTAAAGAATCGTTAAAGGTTGTTTCTTTCGGTGATTTAGATGGTAATATTTTTTATCAAACTTCTTACAGCCGAACAGATGTTTTCTCCTGTTTATTACCTCGACGGACAGGTGCTCTTCTTATCTACAGATGGCTTGTTTCTTGAGACGCTAATTTGATTATCATTGGGGAAGATTACACAAACATGTTTTCAAGTTGTTTACTTTATTAACAATATTTTTATTAACGATATATTAATTACGTACACACATTTTTTACATTACATTTATTTATAAACTTAATGGATTCGGGAAAATGCAAATTATAAAGTAATTATGTAAATAAATTATGTTTGTATTTAATAATAATTTGGTACAATGTCAAAATAAACGTATCTAAACTTTTAAGAAACTCCATTGTGTCAGCTGATTCTTTATAATATTAGTTATAACAATGAAATTGCAAGAAAAATATTCCGTATTCAATTGTAATTTAATATTATATCACTGAAACGTTAATATGTTTTGTTATAATAACCGATATCCATTTTTTTGTCTTTTTAATTAATCCGTTACCATGAAACTGGTTATTCAAATTGATTATTTCAATAAACTGGCAACAGTTAACATTCAACGGGACAAACTTCTATTCCGGAATTCGAATGCGAAATTTATCAAAAATATATAATAATGATCATTGTTTACTTTCTTTAATTATTCGGAAAACAATATAATAAAATATAATAAAGAATTATGATGGTAAATACCAGCATTAATTTGCTCAGCTTTGAATTATTTTATTATATTTTTGCTACAAAACAATTATTTTATAAAGTTTGTGTCTCCCTTGTTTGGATTTATGTTACACCAAACTATTTGTTTTTATCTGGGTCTATTTTGTTCTCTAGTCTCAAAACGGGATCCTTTCAATGGCGTCTTCAATTTTGGAAACAACCAGAAGTCGCAAGGAGCCATGTCTGGAGAGTAGGGAGGTTGGCGAACGACTGGAATTTCACGTTTGGCCAAGAAATGTTGGATCAATTGGGATGAGTGTGCAAAGGCCTCGTATGCGCATCCATTACGTTTTATATATGTTTTATAGCTTCACAGAAGTATGAGGTTTTATATCAACTTTTTATTTTCTGATTTTTGTTCTCCATTTCATTTTATTGAGATCACGAAAAGTAAAAATTACTATAACATTGTATTGTTGAAAAATAAATACCTTTTGCAAAGTAATTTTCAAAAGAAAAGACTAATAACAAAGTATTCAAGTTTCACCGCACAGGAGAGGGCAAGGTGGGTAAAACATGGTCGATGAATTGTAATTATATGCACAGATATGCGTTTATCGAACGCAGTCCCTTTCAATGCTTGCCAAGAATCTAAGTTTAGTCTTTAAAACTTAAACGGTTTATGCACAGATGGTGCAAATTGCATGAAAGGCTTCTGTGAAAAGTTTATTGGACTGTTAAAAGTATAATTATATCCAATCGAGATTTCTTAAATATTTCTTATTGTAACCTGCAACATTAAAATTGTTTCGGCCTTGAGGATGGAGCCCTTACATTGGCGGATCCAGCTTACACCCCAGCAGGTCCGATCAGCCCCCCCCCTCTTACCGGGTCCGTCTAGAAGGTTGGTCAACACATGAGGGCATGTGAACAGATATGTAGTATTGTGTGTGTGTTGTGTTTGTACAGTGGACAGTTTGGTGAGGGGTGTGATTCAGGTGCTATTTTGTGTAGGTATTCGATTAGGTGTGGGAATTTATTTATTCTGAGTTTTGATTTGAACCAGTATAATTTGTTTTATTATTGAATGGCTTGTATGCATTCTTTGTTGGGGTTTCCTGATGACCCATTTTGAAGGGAAGCCTGGATGCTTTGTTCGAAAAAACCCATCGGATACTTGGTGATACGCTCGAGTTGATGCCACAGAGTATTCAGGAGGTACCTCCAGTTTCAAAGTGGTCTCCAGGGTGATACTCAGAATGGCAGCACATGAAATGAAGCAGATGCATTGGCCAAACACATAGTTAATGTGTATACTTTCGAATTCAGTTTTGCAGTACTTCAACCGCATCGAATCAACACCAGCTATTGGTTTGCTGAAAACTTAAACAAATTATTGGATGAATGCCAAGAGACGTTTGACTATTATGAGCAGCACGTAGGTGATGTCGGCCATTACCCAAGCTTAAGAAACACGTCGGTTATGAAAGTGCTGTAGATACTGTGGAAGAGATGTTGAGCCAGCAAACATTTCAAGCAACATCTTTCATGTCATCATCGATCAACTGAAGAGTGCATTACATAACCGTAATGAGGCATGTTCCATCGTGCTACAGAGATTTGGTATTTTGATTGAGTATGATTCTATGTCTGTTGAAAATATCAATATTGCTACTACAGGACTGGTTGGGTTGTCTTCCTATTTCGTCAATGTATATGCTGGTATAAGGAGAGGGACTCAATTAAAATAAATAAAAATAAACAAAAATAAAAAAAATAAAAATAAACAATGTATATGCTGGTATAAGGAGGGACGCAATGCAACAGTATGCTTTTTAAATGCCCAAAAGATATTTCAAACGTGGTTATTATCACTTCCGAACATGGAACCAGCACTCCGAATTTATTTATCTCTAATGGCTCGTTTAGAGAAGATTCATACTACATAATGATCGTTGTTGTTGTTGTCGACCCACTCCATCCTCGACATAGAGGATGGAGCCCTCACGTCGGAAGGTCCAACCCTCACCCCAGCAAGTCCGACCATCGGGAAAGCAGCCCCGCCGCTCCCACTGGGTCAGTGCATGATGGCAATCATGCATTTCTGGACACGGAACTATAATTATAACTACAATTTTTATGGCCTGTGGTTATTTATCTCTAATGGCTCGTTTTTTGCAGCTGAAAATAATTCATTGTCCATTGACTAATTAACGAGTTTACAGTCACACAAGTACGCGTAGTAAGCTGGTTCTTATAGATCGCTGATTTGGTTATTGTTAATAACTTTTGTATCGTATTTCTTTTCGTAAAAAACAATGATTGTATATAATTGACCTTATATGTTTCATTTAATGTAGTTTTTGTTTTTATTTCCTGTCTCAACAAGGTATGTTGAAGCAGATTTTAACAATTTCTCATGGTTGAAATTACCAAAATTTAAAGCTGTGTCTCCAACTCTAACTCTACAGCCCTGCGTTTCATGAGTGTAAACTATTGTAAAAACATTTCAAAGATTATTTTTACTTAAAAAATAAATTATAAACATATTGGGGTAGAATGATAAATCTCTCTCTGGTGAACACCAGTTTAGACTTCGCAGCATTAATGTGAACAAAATCTTAAGCCGCTGCCCTCAGCCGTCCAAGGTTCGCTCTTCCAAATACATGAACAATGGACCTTAGTCAACTGCACCATCCCGAAGCAAATTTAAATCTATGGAAGTATTGAACCATCTATGTAAATTTATATCAATGTAACTCATAATGAACTGTACGATCAATAAATAAAAATAAATGAAAATAAATAAAAATAAATAAAAATAAATAAAAATAAATAAAAATAAATAAAAATAAATAAAAATAAAAATAAATTAAAATAAATTAAATTAAATAAACAAATACATAAATAGTTAGGCTAATGTGTCTATGTCGATGGCAGTGATGGCGGATCCAACTTGGAGTTTTTTCATACTCTTATTCTTATTTTTCTTTTTTTTCTTCCGGTCTTGATGTTTGGCAGTGAGACTTGGAAGAACGAAAGGACCTCCCTGAAATCCTTTTGTACGCGAGCCCCGCGCAGAATTATGGAGCACTATTGGAATTACTTCGTTTCTAGCGATACAGAGGTCCGTGAAGCTGGAATAGTCAAGTGACTGACTGATTCGACGGAGCCAACTGCGATTTTTCAAGCATGTGAATACGTTGCCTGATACAGATCCAGGGAAGTGGGTTGTACCTGCTGAGAAAGATCCTTCTTGGAAACACCCTCGTGGGAGACTTGCATGTTCTGGTTGCAGAGAATCCATCGTCACTGTGATAGATTGAACTATGCAAACAGATCACAAGCATACGCTGTAGTAGCATTTCAATGGCTAATTCTTGACTATTTTCCAAAGGAGCCATAGAATAGCCACTAAATCGTGGCTAATAGGCAAGGATCAGCCAATAGTTAGGGACATGCAGCTTCAAGTGACCGACGAGGCTTGCGGCGCAGAGTTACCGAGGCTACGCCTTGTCTCGACGTATTCCCTCATTAGCAGTATCATTATTATTATTAGTTTATTATTATTAGTTTATTATTATTAGTTTATTATTATTAGTTTATTATTATTAGTTTATTAT
>JARUHE010330877.1:0-10908 GCA_031471125.1 Archaeomysis grebnitzkii | reverse complement strand
CACACACACACACACACACACACACACACACACACACACACACACACACACACACACACACACACACACGCACATACTCACACACACAAACACACACACACACACACACACACACACATACTCACACACACACACACACACACGTGGATATACACATGTATGTATGTATATGTGTGTGTGGGTCCCCTAACCCCAAAGGGAATTGAGTCAGGGTTAATGAGATTGGATCAGGTGAACAATAATTATTTTTTCCATTTCCTTCTTTCAATTTATTTCTGATTCATCTTAGCATCACTTTCTCCTGTTTTGCCTTTCATTAATTATACTATTATTGTATTATTTTATTTTTATATTATTATTGTATTGTTTTGTTTTTATATTATTATTGTATTATTTTACCTTTCATTAAGTATATTGTTGTTCTATTATTTTATTTTCATTGTATTATTGTATTAATTTACCTTTCATTAGTTATATTATAATTTTATTATTTTATTTTATATTATTATTGTATTAGTTTACCTTTCATTAATTATGTTATTGTTCTATTATTTTATATTTTTATATTATTATTGTATTAGTTTACCTTTCATTAATTATATTATTATTCTATGATTTTATTTTTATATTATTATTGTATAAGTTTACTTTTCATTAATTATATTATTATTCTATTATTTTATCTTTATATTATTATTGTATTAGTTTACATTTCATTAATTATATTATTATTCTATTATTTTATCTTTATATTATTATTGTATTAGTTTACATTTCATTATTTATATTATTATTCTATTATTATTCTATTATTTTATTTTTATATTATTATTCTATTATTTTATCTTTCATTAATTATATTATTATTTTATTATATTATTTTATTTTTGTATTGTTATATCATTATATCATTATACCATTATATTATTATATTATAATATTATGTTCTTTGTATATTACTATATTATTATATTATGATATTATTATTATTATTATATATTATTTTAATATTCTCTTTACTCAAATATTTCTGCTTACCATATGATCATAATAAACACTTTAACCGTTTCTTGTAATACCGGTGATACATAAGTATAATGGCGTACTCCATCTTACGTAACATCAGTGATACAAAACAAGTTAATACATTTATAGAGGCAAATATTTACCTATATAAATGTATTAAAACATAAACTAACTTGTTTTGTATCACTGATGTTACATAAGATGGAGTACGCCATTATACTTATGTATCACTGATGTTACAAGAAACGGTTAAAGTGTTGAAAGTAAAACTTAATTGGTACAATGTTTATCCAAACCAATGTATTCCAATATAACAGACACTGGTGGATCTAATCAGCAAGTAACCAAAGATGAATTATAATCAATAATACAAAACAATTTTTTTTGATACAGTTTAAAAAAAATACAATTATTTCGTCATTTTTTTATTTTGATCGAAATTAAAATTTATTAAAGTTTCAGGATTTATTATTTATAATTATTTATGGTTCATTTATCATTATTACTACAATGTTAACCCTTTAACGCCTGTATTATTATTACCCTAAGGTCTATAATACAATTTTGTTTACATTGAAAATAACCCTACAACCGTCACTGTTTTGTCTCTACAGGCGTTAAAGGGTTAATAAATTAATGCAAATTTTATTGAAACCAAAATATCAATTTATTCATTTTTTAATTTTGTGATTTTTAATTAAAAGATTTTTATTGGCATCAGTAATTGAACAAATTAATTATTATTGTCCTTAATAAAATTTATTTACATAACATAAAATATTTGTAAAGTTTATTTCCGGTAATTTATATAATTTTATATAACTTTATGTAATTATATATGAATTTATATAATTTTTTATAATTATATGTAATTTTATATAATTTTATATAATTGTATACAACTTTGTATAATTATATAGGTATAACTTTATATAATTTTATATAATTATATGTAACTTTGAATAATTTTCTATAACTTTGTATAACTTTATATAATTATGTATAACTTTATATAATTTTATATAAATTTATATAATTTAATATAATTATATGTAACTTTATATAATTATATATAACTTTATATAATTTTATATAGTTGTATACAACTGTGTATAACTTTATACAACTTTATATAATTTTATATAGTTATATGTAACTTTGTACAATTTTATATAATTATATGTAACTTTGTACAATTTTATATAACTTTATGTAATTATATAAAACTTTTTTATAATTTTATATAACTTTATATAGTTTTATATAATTTTGTGTAACTTTATATAATTCTATATAACTTTATATAATTTTATATAATTATGTGTAAATGTATATAATTGTATACAACTTTATACAATTATATATAACTCTATATAACTTTACATAATTATATACACCTTTATATAATTTTATATAATTGTATGTAACTTTATATAATTATATATAACTTTATATAACTTATATAAGTTTATATAACTTTATATAATTTTATATAATTTTATATAATTATATATAACTTTATATAACTATATATAACTTTATATAATTTTATACAACTGTATATAATTTTATATAATTATGTATAACTTTATATAATTATATATAACGTTATATAAAGTATTTTTGTATAACTTTATATAATTATATATAATTATATATAACTTTATATAATTTTATATAACTTTGTATAATTTTATATAATTATGTGTAAAATTATATAAAGATTTATGAAATTATATATAATTATATAAAGTTGTATATAGTTATATACAATTTTATAAATCTTTATATAATTTTATATAATTATATATAACTGTACATAATTATATATAACTTCATATAATTTTATATATTTGTATGTAAATTTATATAACTTTGTATAACTTTATATAATTATTTAGAATTTTGAATAACTTTATATAGTTTTATTTAATTTCATATAATTTCTAAGAAATAATGAACAATTTTTGTAAAGGACAGTGATTAGCCATTTGTTAGGAAGTATTTTATCAATTTAAATAGCTTGTTAGAAAGCTAAAATAAATCTATGGAGAAAGATCTGTTTAGCCTTTTTTATTTATAGCTTTTTTTTTCTTTAAAACTTTTTTTTATAGCTTTTTTTATATTTAGCTTTTATATTTATAGCTTTCATGTTTTGAACTTTTATTTATAGCTTGAAAAAGTGAACATCTTTATCTAAAAGATTAATTTGTTTGTGTTCCTACAAAGCTTAGATAAAGATTCTAATTATTCTGTCTTCTAGAAACAGGAAAAAATATTTGTTCGGTATCTGTTTCTGTTAACATTTTGACCGCTTCGTGTAACACCGGTGATACATTATTCTAATGGGTTACTCATCTTATAAAACACCAGTGTAACACATCAAGTTACTTTATGTTTTAAGTATTGTATACGGTTAAATAGTTAACCGTATAAAGTAATTAACACTTTAACCATTTCTTGTAACACCGGTGATACATAAGTATAATGGCTTACTCAATCTTATGTTACACCAGTGCAGTGTTACAAAAAAGTTAGTTTATGTTTTTAAGTATTGTATACGGTTAAATAGTTAAGCGTATACAGCAATTAAAAACAAAACTAACTTAATTTGTATCTCTAATGTAATGTAAGACTAATAAGTCATTAACCCTTTAACGCCTGTAGGGATAAAATAGTGAAGGCTGTAGGGTTATTTTCAATAAAAATTTCATTGTATTATATAACTCAGAGTTATACATATTCAGGCGTTAAAGGGTTAAACTAATGTATCACCGGTGTTACACGAGTTGGTAAAATTGATAAATTATTCCAACACAATAAAACCTGTTTAAATAAAGCTATGGGTGCTGAGCACATTCCCCACCATGCAAGGAAACTAAATAACCATTAATTTCTAAGCACATTTTAAATTAAACTCCAATCAAAATATTTAATCATGTTAAGGATAATTTCCACAACCTAAAAAAGCTTTTTATTAAAAATAAACAAAGTACGTTTCGGAGAGCAACCCACCTTCATCAGCTGTTTTTTAACAATATTTAAAAAACTAAGTATTATAAACAAAATCTGTATTCATGTATACAAAACAACAAAAACTAATTTGAAGTCAGGCATACAAAGTCACAAAATCATGTTTCATCTCGGTCATTAAAATTTTGTTGGGTCATCTTTTTTATCTTTGGCATATGCGTCGTCACAAGATTTATCGAAAAGCTGTCTAAATTGTAAGAACATTGGTTCTGTTTAAAGTTACTGGACTATGGATAAATATCGACTCAATTAGTTTTCATTTAAATGTCATTTTCTTTTATAATTAGTTGGCTGTTTTTAATATTAACTACATGATTTTCATTCTCTGTGTTAGGTGGGAAACCATGCACTAGTCTCATTTTAATAAACTTATATATATATAATTTAATATTAACTCTCAAAATTAGTAAATGTTCATTGCTATTTCTATGTATTTTCTTAATTCAGTATTTATATTCGTGAAAAACATTTCGTAACGTTAAATTAACAAATCTTGCCAGCTAGCTTATTGACACGGAGCTATTGTTGTAAAATTGGTCACACCAATAATTCTATCATTTGTCCAAGATTAGACAATGGATGAAAATCCTAAGACCAGAAGTAGAACTCATAAAAAACACATTAAAGAAGGACCCATCCACTGAGAAAATAAAAATCTATAACATTAACAGGCCACTTATTTTCTTTTATCTTTATAATAAAACAAAATAAACTTATATGTAACGACCTAGGTCAAGATTTAAAAAAAAATATATTAATTAATCTAAAATGTGCTGACAAAATGATTCATAAATGTTATGTCTTGAATATAATTAACAAATTATCTAGTAGGCCTATGGTTGTACCTGGCAACTATTCACTTCCTGTGAATGTATCATAAATAAGGGTCCAACGATGTTGGCGGCGGTTTTTTTTATTCCAACTAGTTGCCACAATCATACACTGCAGAAGGCTCTCAGTTACTTGTATTAATCAAAACACTATCAAGTGCATCCTAGTGAATTTTGGGTGACAAAACACCCACGGCCGAACGAACATGAACAAGAATCAAAATAGATAAATAATTGTATAAATAATTAAATAAATAAGAACAATAAAAATTATTAAGTAATTAACATTTAAAACTTTAAACACTAAATTGAATTTGTGGTATATCCATTACTAGCATTGTAATAAAGTGTAACTGTGAAGAAACCTTATAAATAAACTCTCAATTTGCCTCTGTGTTTATGTGCCCCTTGCATTTATTTGTTTACTGTGATAAATTTGATTTTAACCCATTTGCACTCCCTGCATTTCAGGCTTGTGCAAAATCCTCCTTACATTAAAGGCACCCTCTAACAGGAGTTCCTTACACTCTGTTATTTGTTTAACGATTGGACTATCATCATTGAATCTTCTAATAGCATATCTATGTTCGTTCATTCTTCTAACAAAGTTGTTAGTTTCTCCAACATAGTATAATCCACATGAACATTCAATTGTGTATACTCCAGCATTCTTTCCTATCTTATTTTTATTTAACATTCGTTTTATATTATTTCCACCCTTGTTGACTAATTGTACGTTTTCCAACAGTTTATTAAGAAGTTTCAAATCATTTGGTTTTGGTATTACCAGATATTTTTTATCTGTTTCATTTATTCTTTTAGTATTTACTCTAAAATATGTTAACCTTGCCGTTTTATTTGCCTGCATTATGATTATATCTTTATACCCAATTCTTTTAAAAGCTCTCCAAATGTGCCCAACTTCTTCGTCAAGAAATTCTGGGCTACAGACATTGTATGCTCTCAAAAAAATGTTTGTTATAGTACCAATTTGTATATGCTCATCGTGATTTGAGAAAGCATGTATATATGAATTCGAGTGCGTTGGTTTTCCGTAAACGGTAAACTTTAATGTATTATTGTTGGTATCTCTTATGACCATTGTATCGAAAAAGGGTAGTCTTCCTTCGTCTCCTTTTCATATTTAAATCTAATTGAAGGTTTGCAATTATTTATTTCATTGACTAAATTTTCAGCATCAATGCTGTTTGGTATTATAGTGAATATATCATCCATGTATTCAATCCAATTGTAATCCCCTGTTATTCTAGGTAGAAATTCATCTTCGTAACATTCCATATAGAAATTGGCTAAGACGGGAGAAATTGGCTTACCAATGGGAAGCCCCATTTTTTATCTGACGGTCTCACGTATTTATCAAAGATATGTTGCAATTGCTTCTCTTCCAGTTTGTACCTGGAGAACATTTGGTTCTGTGAATATAATTTAATGTTAATTTGATCTAAAGAAGTTTTTTTGCAAGAGATTTGTTTATTTAAGAAAATGTTGATGTGATGGTCGACTATGTTGTTCGGAAAGTTGTTGTTTATCAACAACTGTTTTATTCTCATTGTTTCTTCGTGGAACGCTGACCAGTCGCTGCATATATGTTAGGCTCGATGAAGGAGTGCTTTTATCACGGCAACTTTGTATCGTTCGGTGCATATACTGTTGTAATTGATGGTTTGGCCGGAATTTTTACTTTTCACGTAGACTTTTGTTAACTTTTTTTATTAAGATATCTAAGAATGCCAGTTCTTTGGTTTTCTTCTACTTCGAATGTAAATTTTAGGATGGAGTTAGTTTCAAATCTTTTTTTAATTTCTTCTAGATGATGGAAATTTTTAAATAACAAAAAGCAATCGTCAACATACCTCGAGTACACAATTGGTTTACACAATTTACAAATGGCACATGTAGAACTCCGCAAATGTTGGGCGCAGACAATTGCCCATGCTGACTCCGTTTATTTGCAAACACAATTCTCCGGTTGGAGTTCTGAACGGTGTTTTCTTTGTACAAGTTAGTAGAAGTTCTTTTAATATTGCCGATGGAATTTCTGGAGGTGCAGTTGTTGCATTGTTGTACACATACTCTAATATGTTTCCTGAACTGGGACTTTCGTGAACAATGATTCCACATCTAATGGTGCAAGTAACCCTCCACAATCAACTCTTCTTATTATCTGTAAAAAATCATATGAAGATTTAATCCAGATTTTTTTTTGGAATATATTTACTGATGACGGAATTAAGTTATTTAGAGATGTCATACGTAATTGTTCCAATTTGTGAAATTGTTGGCCTCAATGGTGGATTTTATAGGTTTTTATGTATTTTTGGGTTACCTTAAATATAACCACACTCGTATTTTCCTTCCAGCTTTTGTAATTTATAATTTCTTCAGGTGTTATTTTTTATTTCATTCGTTGGGTCTTTCTTGATTTTCTTAAGCTTGCTTTTATCGCTAAGCATGGACGATACTTTTTGCTGGTAGCATTCCCGATCCAATATAGCAACGATATTACTCTTATCTGCTTTTCGAATAACAATATTTTCTTTATTGGTAAAATCTTTAATTTTACGGTACTGTTCTTTTGTCAGCAAGTCTTTGTTGCAGTCTTTAAGTATTAGGTTACCAAACTTTTCAAGTTCGCT
The DNA here is from genome assembly GCA_031471125.1 of Archaeomysis grebnitzkii. NCBI lineage: Eukaryota > Metazoa > Arthropoda > Malacostraca > Mysida > Mysidae > Archaeomysis > Archaeomysis grebnitzkii. Next base: position 3,362 of record JARUHE010330877.1, on the reverse strand, counting down.
TTTTTAAAAGTTGTTCATTTTCTATGTATATATCGTTGGATATACGTTTGCTTGCAATCGCGTCATACAGCAGCTCGACCTGTACTTTTTTTCGTTTGGTCATATTATTGTTTGAGGTGACAGTTCAAACCTAAAGATAGTATTTCTTTTAATTCATCTTCAAAAATTTCATTTGACAGGTTAATTAATTGTTCTTGGTGTTCTTTTAACATAAATGAAGAGCCATAAAGTCTTACCAACTTACTAATTTGTTTGTTAACGGTTTCATTTCTTCTGCGTTCACTAACATTTTCTACCAAAAGTAACATTGCGTTTATCTTCATTTCAGAGTGAATTTCACTTGAAATTTTATTCTAGAGTTGGTCATATTGTATTTTCAATTCCTTCATTTTCATTTATTTAATTTGTCTTTTGATTAAATCTTCTCGAAAATTAAGAACAAAATTTTCGGATTTTGTTGCAGTAGAAAAATGAATAAAAGTGAAATACTGCAGTCCACCAACATCTTGGACAAATACTCTTCAAATAAAGAATTAGTAATAGCGGAGGCGGTTTTAGTAAAAACGAACAATCACAATTAAATTCACAAGAAGAAGGTTCCAACGGGTCTAAAAAATATTCAAACATTGAAGAAAACCCAAAATACTGATATCACAACAAATTTATTATTTTTTCAATTTTGAATTTTATATCTATATTGTCTAAAGTTTTTAAAATAAACTTTAATTAAATCCCATACATCATAAATACCATTTTCCTCAAACTTCTTTTAAATAAACATAGTGTTGTTAAATTGTATACATTATTGGAATAATATTACGCCCCTTTCTTATTAAATATTTTATCATTTCTATTTCACTATTTAAACAACTATGTATATATTATTAAACGCTTTTATTATTCTAGTAAGCGTTCTATAAATTTTATGCATTGTTATTAAGCTGTGTTTGAAAAACCAGCTGCTATAAATGACATCTGATTGTTTTTATTGTTGTTGGGGTGGTGAATGATTTTTGGAGTCTGCTGAAATTTTGTCATTTCTTCTGTAAAATACTGAAATTTTTTTATACAGAAAAGTTTGTTTAAATGAAAATTAAGAACATAACATTCTACACTGGTGACACTAAGGGTTTGTTTTTATGAAATCAGTATTTACTTATTAAGACAAACATTTTATAAGAAAGTTTAATATTATGGTTAGCTGAGATTTTATTTGAAAATATAAAATAAATTAAAGAAATTAAGTTTTTAGGGTAGAATAGAAAGGACTTTTTTGCCAAAATTTTACATTTTTTTAAATAATAAATATTTTAGGAGTTTTTAGACTTCGCCAATTTATCATCAATTAATGGTTAACCAAAATTGTTTTGAATGCTTAGAGATATTGAAAGAAAAGTGTTAATGTAATAGTATATAGAATTGTATTAAACAATTACCCAATATTAATACTTTTTTTACATACAGACACAGTTTTTAATGCGAAGAAGGATGCTAAAAAACATTTTTCCATTTTATAGAGTACGTTCGTTTTTGATCGTTTATAAGGTTTTATTGCAGAAAAGGCCACTTTGGGCTAATTTTTGGGTTAAAGAGGACGAACAAAAATCTTGAAGGACAAAAAAACAGTGTTTTAGCACCATGATGCGAAGCATTTACTCGTGCTTGTTATTATTGTTATTGGTTTACGTTAATAGTTGGATATCTTATTTCCAACCACTTCGTTCAACTTTTATAATTCTTATATTCGTTTTACTAAATTGCTCTAGCGTTTGTATAATATATACACATACATGTACATACACATGTACATACACATGTACATATACATATACATATACAAGTTGGTTAATGAACCAACACAAGATTGTATTTTCTTGTGCGACTCTGAGCGGACATAACATATGACATAACAAATATCAAATTGAATTTGACATAATATTGTGAACATCATTGGCAATTTCACACGTCAGTTACATAAAATTTCGTCATGAGCCTACCATACATACGGTTAGTACTGTACCAAAACACGGTAAATGCGGTACCATAAAAACTGTAGATACCCTACCATACATATGGTTATTACTGCACCAAAACACGGTAAATGCTGTACTATAAAAACTTTAGATACCCTACTATACATATGGTTAGTACTGTACCAAAAACACTGTAAATACGGTACCATAACAACTGTAGATACCCTACCATACATACGGTCAGTATTGTACCAAAAACACGGTAAATACGGTACCATAACTAGTAATTCTATCTCCACAAATGTCAATCAAAAATAGTGTTACAAAGTGAGAATACATCATTTAATCAATTATCACCTTAGAGACTATTTATTTATACTTCATTTCTAATCCATTGATGTATAAATCAAACTAAAACAGGAAAAAAATGGTTTAAAAAATGTCTAAGTTAATTTGATGAAAAATGTAGATAAAAAATGACAATATAAAATAAAAATACCTAGTAATATGTTAAACCAATAACCAGCCTATATGAAAAAAAAATAGTATAGATGATATATATAAGCATTCAAGTAATTGTCTAACGCCGATGACGACAAGGACGACGACGACATCGGAATTGTTACGCCTATGTAGAGTTTTGTTATGCACGCTCGAAAAAACTGTAATTGCTCTGCCATACATACGGTTAGTACTGTACTGTACCAAAAACACGGCAAATACGGTACCATAAAAACTGTAGATGCCCTGCCATACATACGGTTCCGAGTAATACTGTACCAAAAACACGCTAAAAACGATACCACAACAAACTGTAGATATGTACAAAAGAAAGCATTTAAGATGTTTATTTTACATTTGACCCGGTTTATGGAGTCATTTATAGGATATTACTTTATAAATGTAATAACTTTGAATTAATAAGTTTAAAGTCTAAACTAAATCTTTCAATTGTTTCAAAATAATATAGCTAAATAATTCAGTTTAAATGTGAACTAAAGATACGTTTTAAAATAGGATGATTGAATGGAGAAACAAATTCAATACTTCAATTATTTCGAAAGAAATTCGATGCAAAACATTATTACAACATTGTAAGATTAAATTAAATCTTTAATTTGTCAATATAGCTAAATAATTTCATTTAAATCTGGACTAAATTTACGTTTTAAATGGGATGATTGATTTGAGAAACAAATTACATTACTTCATATAATTCATTGCAAAAGAAAATCGACGAAAATATTACTAAAAACATTGTTGGTCTGGTCAAATCTTCGCATGTTTACTTTCACACTATTAATCATTATCCACGGTATAAATCCGTCCAATATTTACAATGGTTACAATTGAAATCGCAGCTGAAAACAAAACGAAAGTCTTAGTAAA
>JARUHE010330866.1:0-10910 GCA_031471125.1 Archaeomysis grebnitzkii | reverse complement strand
TTATCAGATGTTTGTTGCTGTTGGATGTTTGATGGGATGCATGTAGGTATGTCAAGTTTGAGGATGGTGTGGGATGAGTTGAGGATGATGTTGGATATTAGAGTGTCTATTGTGGCTATTTGTTGGTAAGTGTCAGTGTGATGAGTGGGTGCTTATGTCGCCTGTGATGTGTTGTATGTTATGGTGAGGTACGTGAAACAGCTTGTTATGTCAGTGTCTTTGGTTTGGTGGTCTGACTGGGTGAAGTCTCTGGGTGGAATGTATATGTTTGCTATTTGAATTGATTCGTATTGTGTTATGTGTATTTAAGTTACTTTTGGTTCCGTTTTTCTGATGTTGATGTTTGGGGGTAGGGGTTGTGGAGTGAAGGGGATGTTGTTATGTATGCTTGTGGTTAGGTGTCCGCCAAATCTGTGTGGTCTCTCTGTTCGGAGTGGTGTGTAGTTGGTGAGTGTTGGTGTTTTGCGGTGTGGGGAGAATTTGGTTTCTTGTATTATGATGATATCTATTTTATGCTTATTTGCCAGTTCTTCAAGTTCAGGTTGTTTCTTTTGTATGCCATTTATATTTATTTGTAGTATGCTCAGTTTGGTGGTTTTTGTGGCTGTCCTGTTGGTTTTTGCTGCGCTTGCGTTTGGTGTTATTGTGATGAGTTAGTATGTTGGGTGTTTGTTATGTGTGGGGTCGGGTGTAATGTGCAGGTCTAGGTGTTTGTGTACTGTGCAATTCTTAGGTTTGTGCATCTTTTGTGGAACCAGTGCTTAGTGTTTGAATAACACAGAAAGGATGTTTCACTGTTAATGATGCGCCTGTCACATAGCCCACATCGCCAGAGAAGGTTAGTCGGAGTCTATACTGCCACCAGGCCGGGGCGCTGGGGCGGACAGCCGAAAAAAACTGCGGTATTACGCCCCCAGAAGCGGGGCGACGGTTTGGTGCTGGGATTTGCAGGGCCAGGCCCTGGCGTTCCCACAACGGGCATGCCGCAGCATTGAGAACTTATTTTATATCTTTACTTCAAACACTATTATCTTAATTATTACTCCTATTACTATTATTTATGTTTATTATTTTTATTATTATCAGTTATAAGTTAGTAATAGTATTATTACTATTTATTAGTATTATCATTATTGTTAATGTTACTTTCATAGTCATTGTTATTGCTTATTTTTATTTGTATTATTGTTATTATTATTTTTATTATTTTTATTGTTATTATTACTGCTATTAATATTATTGTTATTTGTATTACTATTATCCTTATTGATTGTATCATTATTTTAAATATTCATTCTTTAAATTATTATTTATTTATAATATTATTATTATTATTTTTATTATTATTATTATTATTATTATTTTAAAATTATTTGTAATCATAGTTTTTCGTCTTTTTCAGACATTGTTACTAGGAGTGAGCTGCCTACCGGACAGAACGAAACTCCAGGGAAGAGTGTCTGGTAAAAATTCTTGCAGGAAGCGATGTCTGAATGCCTTACAAAAACATTTCGAGTTTCACAACACAAACGAAGACAAAATGTTTTTCAAATTCATTAGCTTGAGAAATCAATCGAGTTTTTCCTACGATTGCTTTAAGAGAAATAAAAAGTTTAAATTATTGAAAAGATTAAAGCGAAAACGACGAAACAATCTTAAGCTAATGATATATAAACTAAATTGTCCAACCAATGCGAATTTTTCATCTGTTCAATTTAAAAGTAAAATATTTCTAAAAGAACAAAATTTAACAACTTGTAATGAATTAAGCAAAACTTATTTAATCAAAGTTAAATTTGACTTTAATTTTACTGACAACTCAAATGAAGCTGAGTATTTTTTTAATTATAACTTTTCTAATAAATATAATTTAAGCAATAGCTATAAGCCCAATGACGTTCAAAAAGGCTATTGTGATGTAATAGAGGTTTTAAATGTAAGTTATAATAAATTAAGAACATTAAATAGTAGAAACAGAAAAAGTCTATCAGAATTGGTAGAATGTATATGTGTAAATAAACTAGTTGATAGAATCAATTGTAATATTTTAGTAAGCGTTGTAAAGGTAAATGAAAAGTATGTTGATAATGAACTTGTTAATGTGAAGGCATCAAAAAGTTTAAACTATGGAAATAAAAATGGCAATATCAATAATATTAATAGTAAAAAAGAAAATAATGTGACATTCTCAAAAAGTCAATTTGGTCTTGTAAATAAACTGGAAGCAACAAGAGACAACCGAACCGCCAAAGGATTGAGTGTCATAAGAAAAAAGAGAAAAAAGAGAAAAAAGAGAGCAGTTAATAACACCTTGAGTGAAAACCAAATCGAAAATATTTTTCGAAATGAAAATCATTCAATTAATGCACAAGAAAATGAAAATAATTTCAGTACAACGGAACAAAATTTCACTTCAAGTGAAGTGAATAACTTGACTTCTTTGCATGGCAACTCCGATGTACCAATCCTGACCCACTTCGACCCACGTGTCAACCTGTCGTTGCCAGATTTCAAAGCCGACTTGTTCCATGCAATGTGCCCGCGCGTCGGACACACCTTCAGCTTGCCTCTACCAAAGGAGAAGTTGGAAGAGAATCAACACGAAACCATCTGTAGAGTTCGGGTGAGTCTTTATTGTTTCCTTCTTTTGTTTATCCTACCGTCAAATTACTAAACAAATATGTCACAGTGCTTAGGAATCACTTTACCACATGTTTTCCAATGCGTAAATCCGGAAGTTTTTCCAAATTCACCAGTCGAATATTTCATTGTTATTTTAATATATAATTTTACATATTTTGATATTTTCAAAACCTTTTATCATATGCTAGTTAGGGGACAAATTAATGTTTAAGGATTTCAGAATTGTTCTTTTAAAAGCGGATGCACACATGATTAAGAAAATAGCAATAGATTTAAGCCCTGATATGTTCAGTGCGTAAATCTAACGCTCTTTTCGTAATCATGTGTGCCTCCAATTTTGAAAAACCTTCAGATCTACGCCCTGCATGTTTTAGAATACCGTAGCAGTCTTTGTCATGTTTACCGTATGTATGGTATTTATGATGGTGACCATCCCACTGTTTAAATCCTTAAGAAATGTTTGGAAGAAATGTTTGTGTTATTCAACTACACCTTGCATAAGCTTTGAAATAAACTTATTGAAATATTTCAACATTTCTTGATATTTGAAAACATGAAAGAATTAAAGTATTGTGTGATATATGCTAACATTTATTTGTTGAGGGAATCTTCCATTAATTGTGTATTATTTTGTTATATTTTTAAATATAGATTCTATTCATGAAGTGTTTATATTTATAATGTCAAACTGTGTTTACATTTATAAAGCCTTTATGTAAGAAGTGTAAAATGCATGTTTGTTCATCTGAAAGATTTTATTTTGTATCACATGTTTGCTTAACATATAAATTGATTTTATCCACTTCAAAGAAAAATTTGTGCATTCAAGCTATGTTAATGAAACGAGCTTCTGTATGTCCTCCAATATTTGAAATAACATATGCTCATCTAATGTTCGTTTTCTGAGAAACATTCTGCAGTTTGTATACCATTTCACAAAGAGGTAAAATTCAAAGTTAAAATTATTCATGAGATTTATAGATTCGATTTTAGCTGTTTTATTATCTATATAGAATGAAATCGAAATTCAATAGAATGGAAAGTACTTTTTGTTCTACCTCCGCTGGTTTTTTCAGTTGTGGTTTTTACCTAGAAATTTTAAAAATAATGAAAACAATCATCAAAATAACTTTTTTCAATATTTATTAACATTAATTGCAAGATTCATAACGAACTGAAAGCTATAACATTACTTGGTGTTCAATACATAAGTTACAGAATAACTACACACCTATATTCCTTATAATTTTTTTTCAGACGTAACTGAAATTTAAAAAAACAATTAATTTATAATTAGTTACCAATTTAATTTGGGCTTTATGAAGTCAATTTAAGGTAAAATTTATTTTCTGAAAGGTTTTTAATTAAACACATACAAATTAGATAAAACATTTTTACAAAAACATTTTCTACATAATTTTACGTTACGCTTTAGAGCTATTCATGTCTCACATAGAACTTTTATTACAAAACAAATCCAAAATAAATACTAATCCATGTTGAGTCTTATAAATACTGCAATTATAATAATCAAGGGTTTATAATTGTAGGGTTGAGAAGTGGTATAGTAACTCCATTGGAACTGGTCTACGTTCCTTTTTAGCCCTGCCACTATTAGCTAAAAACTCTAAGCATGACCACAAACCAATAATATTTCATAATGTAAAAAACCGTCAAAACAATTTGATATTCTATATATCAAGAATATGAGGCAAGTACTTGTGTGTTGAATTTATTGGAATTTTAAATTGGTGTACTTCAAATAATAGGAAATGCGTTTACCAAATATCAATTTTGACTTATTGTGTATCTTTGCCAACATGTTTAAATTTGTAACATTTTGGCCTAGACAAATATTGATTCGTGAAGAGCATAAATAAAAAATATTTGGTATTTTGTTTACGTTAAGACCCGAGTAAGGGCCTGCCTGAATATTCATCAAATTTTGTAGAATTATTGTGTTGATTCTGTTGATCCTACAGTTTACATAGTTTTTCTTCTGTAAATTATTAACATTCATGTTTTTGTTAATATATAAAGTTGTATTTCTTAAGTAATGTTAAGCCCAACACTTTGTACCTATTGTCTATAAAAATATCACATAATATTTATCAAATTATAAACTCAATTTCAGAACAATTTTATTAATCGTTATCCAGTGAAATACTACATTTAAGACTAGTTGTATATACATTTTATAAACAAAAACATGCATTACATACATACATGTTACACCAACTTCTATCCAGGGTAGCTATTTTTCAGAGTTTAATTATTGTGCATTGAAGTAGGAATGAATGAACAAAAGGATGAATGAGTATACATTATGAGAAACAATCTATGTTCGGCACTGCGCCCTGTAGGTATGGATCCCTCTTTGGCAACCCCTGCATAAATTATCTAAACAAGAAAAAACAATTTAAAATCTTAAGAAATGCAATTACACTCGATATAATGGTCCGATGAAACTTTGAAAACAGTTTCAGATCATGGAGTGAGATATGTATGTGTGAATCGCTTGCGAATTGGAGCTGTTCACATACTGCCGCCTAGCTTAGATTGTTCAGTTTTGTATGTTTTGAAATTTGTTTTTTTCGTAAAAGTTTATTCTCATATAATTTGAAGATTATTTTTGTTTATTTCGTTAGAACCCGTCTTATGCTTTTAACGTCACGCGTCTATCTAGCACTAACACGGTTACCAGAGGTTCGATTGGTGCGATTTAAAGTATTATTTGAGTACATATACGTTTATATGTATAAATAAGTTATATAAACAATTATCTGTTCATTTTTATGTTCATATCCAGGCAGAAATTGTCATCGCATTGATCAAGTTTGTAGAGCGGTTAAAAGCAAAAACTTGAGTCGCTTTATAACGTTTACAAGAGTTTATGGATAAAAAATTAATCGACAGTCAGTCGAAATGACACAAACTCGTTTTTTTTATGACGTCTTAAAATAGCTCAAGTTAGTTTTTAAAGCGATAGCACATCACTGCTTCGTCATTAGGGCAATGTTGAACCGTCATTGATACTCCATAAATTTACGCCGCCCAGCCGCCATAAACACTCGATTATTGTAGTTTCAAATACGTCTGGGGACAAAACGAAACAACTTTAAAAATTATTAAGAATATTTAATGTTGTTTTATGATTGGGTAGTTGTTAAAAACTTTTTTTTTAAAAACAAACACTGCAGGGCAAACCCACGACAGTTTAAAAGGTTCACTCATATATTTTAACACATAATTTGGATCATTGTCGAGCGTATATGGCGTATCAAAGCTCTACATAGGCGTAGCAATTCCGATGTCATCGTCCTCGTCCTCGTTGTCGTCGACGTTAGACAATGAATTGAATGCTTATATATCATCTATGTTATTAAAATTACATTTCATATAGGCTTGATTCGTGGTTTTAATATTCTAATAGGTATTTTTATTTATTTTTATTACTATTTTATCTATATGTTTTCATCGAATTAAATTATAATATTTTCTCTTTTTTGTTTTTACTTATGCATCAATGGATTGGAAATGAAGTATACATAAATAGTCTCTAACGTAATGTTTTGATTAAATGATGTTTTCTCACTTTTTAACACTATTTTTGATTGATATTTCTGATTTGTGGAAAAAATATTTCAAATTCGATAAAATTTTATTTTTTATATTTTGTTTTCATTTATGAACCAATAGATTGAAAGGAAGTATATAGAAATAGTCTCTAAGGTGATTTTTTCATTAACACCATTTTTTATTGACGTTTGTGATTGTGGAGATAAAAATTACATTTTGTAAAGTTACTGAATGAATGGTTGCAAGACGTTTGAACCGATCGGTTCGTGGATTACTAGTTTTATACTTTCGTTGGCTTTAAAATACAAATAAATATACCAATGCATCGATCATTTAGAACTGAACGATGAAAACATAAAAATCTTGTTTTATATGCAAATGGAGGATATCAATTTGAATAGAATTATAAATTATAAGGACCTCAACCGGTGGCGTTTTTATTCCACTCTACCGTAAATGTTTTTTTACCATTTAATTATTAATAATGAAAAATAATGATTTAACACATAACGTTTATATGTTGTTGATATCATTCAAGGGAATGCAAACTGCCGGAAAACTTTTTCACTGCTGCTTGTTCAGGGTCGTTGTTAATGTCATCTCAATGCTTCCTCATCTCCAACACAACGGACAAACCAGGTAAAAAAGGTTGTGGACGAGACTGTTTGTTTTTATATTTTTCATTGAGACTTGTGGGCCTACAACAGTCACACAACATCAGTTTATTACTGGACTTCCCCCATCACTTAGGCTTTCAGAGAGATTTATATAAATAATCTACACAAATATTGATATGGGAGAATATTAGTTCTCATCTGCCTTATCAATCCATTTGTTTTCTGTCCTTGCTCATCTCAGCATTCATTATTCTCTTTTCAATTAAATCAAATTACTAACTGCTCCAAATAAACTGGATAGTAATCAACCCAATTTAGACAGCCAAAGAATCTAGAAATTGGGGGGGAGCATTATCTAGAACATGTTCACGTCGTAAAACTCTTGACAAATACGCATCCGCATCTGCATCTGACCGTAACCAATTTAAACCAAACTATATATATCAATTGATTAAATAAAGTTTATTATTATTATTATTATCTGTAATTAAAATGTATAATTTATTTATATCGCCTAACGCATAATTTAAATGTGTGTATACCTGAATAAAAATAATAATATTTCTCACTGTGTTATGCAATGACTGATTGTGACAAAACATCAGTTTCGTTTGCTATTGGTAAAACAATGTTTCTTACAACTGTTATGCTGATGACCCAACAAGAATAACAAAATATAATTTATTCTCGAAGTATGATACATTAATGGCTCCATAATAAAAGCTTATGAAAGCATTATGTTAGACTTTCACGGTGGAAGTAATTATAACAATGTGTTTGATCAAAATTGTTTTTCGGCACAAAGCATCTTCAAATCATTTGATCAAAGAAAAGTTTTCCAACATCCTCATCAGAAATGTAAAATTCATTGCGAGTCTATTATCAGGTTGGCCAATGGCGACAAAAAACTCTATACCCATTAAAAATTGGTTAACAATTAATTAACAATAAATATAAACAAATAAAAACAATTGAACGACTTGCTTTCCAAGAAATGTTAAATATAATTAAATCTGGAAGCAGGATACATTATGAAAATAAAAATTGCCCATATCGAAATGGCAATATGAAATGTAAATAGTTATGTTCATGTGGTTGTGACCCTTGTGTTAATCAAACAATATTTATGTATAAAGAATCAGATATGGAAGAGGAGGGATACAATATAATTGGCAATGGAACTTGTTACGGTTGAATTTTTATATGTATTTAACAATATACAAATTTAATGTTGATAAACATTAACAATTACTGGTTCTCTTATGTATATTAAATGTTGAGGTATAACAAACTATTCATAAATTTGCATTGATTAATAAATAAGAACATTAAGAATTATAATTGTTTCCTTAATAGTCGATACGGTTTTATTTATGCAGATTATATGTTTAATTGTGAATGCTAATGAATGTAGAACGTTCTACTGGTTATAATTTCAGCATATGAATTAAAACCATTATCATTAAAAGTTCACCATATATAACACAAGCAAATTACAACGTATGGACAATGAGATGATATTTAATTATGGCTATATATTTAATAATGAAAATTTAAATTACCTAAACTAACAATAACATTAATATACCAGAAACCAATTAAAACTCCTTAACTATCGATATATGGTAATTTATAACATTAAAACCTAATATACTTATAAGAAGCAATACCGTATATGGAGGTGTAAACCATTAATGTAAACATGTTTAACCACATTGAAATGATACAAAAATACAATAAAGAAATAAAAAAAATATGGATTATGACCGCGTAGATTTCTATACTCTTCAAAAACTTAAAGATGACCAAAAAAGGCCTCACTCAATAATATTTCGGTAGCCTTTTTGGTGTTATTAGAGCTCTTTTTGAACACTTTAATAAAAAAAAATCCACTTTTAATTTCGAGTTCTGAGTTCGGCCTTTTTTGGCTGTTTTTAGGTGGACTAATAGGATCACTTATATTTCCAGGCAATTCACAGGTGTTGGTGCAACCACGTGTTAGAATAGATTCACACATAACAAATAATGTTTGAAGAGAATATATCAAATACATAAAGTGTATGAAATCCTGTGTTAACGAGCTAGAAGATCGGACAAACGATCTTAGTCCCCATTATCTAGAACACGTTCGCTTCATAAAACTCTTGAATGTATTTTGATACAAATACTTAAGCTAAGGTTGGAATATGGTACAGTATATATTGAATGTATGATAACGTACTAACAGGATAATTATTTTTTCTGAAAACCAAATAATTAAGGCTAAGCTCTCACAAATATGCAAATTAATATAATATTAGATAATAACAATTTATGGAAAATCTATTTCAATGAGACTATTAACGACAAAAAGTAATAACTCAATTGAATAACAAGCAATTAGCCATATATAAAAATAGCTTCACGGTTTCGACGTTCTGTTTAGGAATAATATCATTCAATAAGCATTTACATGAACACCTTAACCGTTTTTTATAATACCGGTGATACATAAGTCTATATAACACCATCGATTCAAATCAAAGTACAAAGTGATGCTTTCCTTTGACATTCGTTCAATTATACACTGCTCACCAGTTAATTATTCTGGTCTAAGTAAAATGATAAAATAATTTTTATTTATTCTATACATCTACATTATCTTACAGACTTACAGTCATTTCGTTTAAACCCTATAGAAAGGCTACTTTATAGAAAAGCAAGTTCTTTCTATCCCATGTTTTTTTTCAATTATTGTTTTCACATGATTGTTTTTTTTTAATTTTTATTTTGAACTGAACGCAATACAATATAATGCAATACACACTCACACACGCCCACATGGACACACACATTAACGCACACACGAAAACACACACCAACGCACCCACTCACGTACACGCACACGTGCACGCACGCCCACACACATGGACACACACACACGCGCACACACATAAACACACACACACACACACACACAAACACAAACACACCCACCCACCCACACATGTATGTATATATATTGACGTGACTTTTTCCAGTGTTTAAAGGGGTCATTATAACATAATGATCAACAGCTTCAAACTAACAGCTTTGAAATTATTAAATCTTTTGAAAAACAAGAGTTTTTAATTGTAAAATGTTAGCTGAATAAGTTTTTGAAACCACAACTAAATACGGGCACATCCGTGGAGTTGAAAACATTTTAACGCATTTGTACGCCTCACCTAAATTTAACAAAATGTCCAATTTTAATTGTATACATAACAACTTAACTCTTTTCTCTATTTCCTCTTATTATTGTTTTTTGTCTTAAAGATCTCGCATGGCAATTACATCTAAAAATAGCAAAGCTGTCATTTAAAAGTAATTGATTAACATAGAAAAGCTTAATTGAATTAAGTCTAAAACTTTAAGAGTTGAACTGTATGTAATTTGAATAAATTAAGTTCATAAAAAATAAAATTGAATTAATTGATTAAATGATGTTTTAATTTTGGAAATTATGAATTTTCTCGATCTATTTATTTTGTTTGTTTGTATCGTTAAATATTTCAATAACAATTTCAAACAAGCAGAAGCCTCAAAAAACGTACACAAAAGACATCATTTACACAAAAATGACTTTCTATGGGAATACCTAATTCACAAATCATAGACAGTCTAAGATCCTCACTCATTTACCAGTACAAATTTAGCGGCTGTAAGGTCACTTATTTTGGGAAAACAGGTGCAACCCTGTCTTCACCAACACACAGCTCCATAAAGAATCACGTTGAGAATAGCTCAAATCGAAACTGCAGCATGTTCCATTATAAAAATTCGTGGGGTAATGTCAAGTGAAAGGTAACTTTGTGGGGTGTTTGCGAACACCGAGCGACTTCTCGAACAACGCAACAGTCAGCCTGCCTGGTTTATCTCATTTACATGCAACAATCTTACTCTTGTCTTAACAATTCCAACTTTTCTTTTATATTAATATTATGTAAAAGAGTGTTAAATTTTACTTATTCCATGCTGTTGCATTTCAGAGTGTTGAAAGTGTTTTCAAAAGCTCCAGAACAAAAAATAAAAATAAGAAAAATAACTTTG
>JARUHE010330855.1:0-10910 GCA_031471125.1 Archaeomysis grebnitzkii | reverse complement strand
CTGGACACTCAGCTTAGGCAATCATTACTTATAATCCATCCACTAAGGTGGAAAGAAGAAGAGTAAAGGAAGAGAAACAGAATAGCGAGGTCTAAGGGAAGTAGAGGACGACCAAATCTTCACTTTGATAAAACCAACCCTTCACCTGGTCTAAGGGAGGTAGAGGACGACCAGATCCTCACTCTGAAAAATTAGCCCATCACCTAAAAAGATTCGATAGTGAGGTAAGCTCTATATGTTATCTGAAGATGGCTTACCTCACTTGTGCGGTTGTCGATCCATATGCAAAGTTTAAAAAAAAGTTTTGCTTGTCAACTTTCAAGTTACTATATTTCAACACCTCTACATTGTACCTTAAAACAACGTTGGCACAGAAGAAAAAAATTAAAATCGAACATTAAGACAACGTTAATTACATGGTAAGATTCATACCTTGTTCAAACTGTATCAATCATATTCCAATGTTAGAATACGATTCACACACTCATTTTTTGTAGATATTTGGTTATGCAACTATTTAGATGTTTCCATCTTTTTAATTCCCTGGCTTTTCAGCACTAGTCGGATCTTTCGTTTTTAAATTAATTGTGTTGATGTAAAATAGAAAATAAAAGAACGAATGAAATATACTTTCATTATTTTAAGGTTTACATTTTTCTTTTATAACCAGGTATCAAAACATTTATTGTATATATTTAACGTTTACGTGATCTGCATATAGGTAGACAGAGTGTAGAGATTATGAATTAAAATGTCTAGAAGTATATGCCTGAAATGCTACATACACAGTACTAGATATGTGAGAACATGAATCCTTATTATGCATGCTGGTAAAAAATTGGAACTAGTTTGAGTTTTTTTACACATTTATAAAGCGTAGTTTAATTATGTGAAGACCCTAAGTACTAGAACCATGTTATTACGGTGTTGAATACCCGACAAAAATGTTAGTAGCATTGATTTGTTATCAAATCAAAAAATAGTAACAAATCATGTTTTAGTGTTACTTAATATATGTAAAATAATATGCGGTTTGTATATGTATATGTAAAGTACATGTTTGACTATTACTTAAAGAAGATATACTAAATAAATATAAAATGATAGTTTGACGATTCTCTTTCAATGATACTTATATGTGAGGTAAATAGATGATTCAAATGGTAAGTTGTTAAGAAATAATTGACAAACAGCTGTTAATATAAATCCATTTTACTTATCAAAACTAATGTTCTTGGATTATTTTATTGACGCATTTTGGTTATATTTTTAAGTTGTCTTACATTAACATTCTTGACCTGAATTTTAAAACAGTATTGTGAAAAACTTAAAACAAAGAGTTTGGCAACGCAGGCAAGTGTAACGAAAGCAAAGCAAATGATGAACACTGCACGTTCATATCATCTTTGGGCTCAGTTGCCTGTTGATCGCCCAGTGTAAAGGAAGTGACGCTATTGCTCCAGATTCCGAATATCTTACTCTGGCAACCAAACAACACGCCTTTTTGTAAGTGGACAGATTTCACATATGTTCAATTGCTTTGAATTGTATTTTATTTGTTATATTTTAAAAAGTTATAGAATCAAACTTTTGTGAATATAATTTTTTTCCATAGACAACAATATTGTGACAAAGATATATGAAAACATAACATTTTTTTGTTTTAAGTTTTACTCTTTTTTTGTTTGAAGTTTTTCACTTGCCTGTAAGTTTTTGTTTAAAATAAACACATTACAAAATACTTTTTATTGCAGAACATATAATTTAATACAAATAAATACAAAATTGAACATTTTTTATGGTTCTTACACTGGACAATATATTTTTTAAAAATAATTTTAAAAAGCTGGATTATTTTCCACAGTTACCAAGTTTTAGCTGACATGATTACATGTTTATATTGAATATTATATGGATCAACCAGATCACAAGTGAGGTAACTTATACTGAAATAACATAGATCTTACCTCACGTGTGCTATTGTTGATCCATATATAAAATATAATATGCATCTATATTTTAATATTGGATGCATCAATAACGTTAAATTAAAAAACCTCATAGAGATGCTAATAAAAAAATGAAAACTTCCTTCTGATCATAAACAAGGTCTATTATAATTTATTATTCAACAAAAAGCCTATATGGCAACATCATAGAGCCTATCCAAAGTTGAAACGAACATTAAAGCTTAAATATGTATCTAAATGGATATTGATAGCGAAGTACTATACTATAAATGAAATATTATGAGTATTTACCGTAGAAGTTATTAAAGGTACTTTAGGTCAAACCAAAAACTTTTACTGCTGCATACAACAAGTTTATCGAAAGCTATTGCTTCCTTGATGCGTTCTAGGAAATGCATGCAATGATATATTGCTTTTCACTTATATTGAAAGCCGTTATTGCGTGGTTAATTTCCATTACAATTGTTTGTTATAATATAATATAACATCTACTTTCAACAACTTTCTTTGCTTAAGTCATTATATATACACACGTATGCACTCACTACTACTCACTCACTCACTTCCCACTCACTCTTTACTCACTAACTCATTAGTTAGTTACTCTAAACTTTCTAACTCACCCCCCATTCACTTCCCACTATCCCAAGTCTTAAATTTAAAAACATAAAGCATAAAAAAATGGCTAACATAAATTTCACTAACAAAATTGCAGAGGAGAAATAGTTTATTATTTGAGACTGTGGATTTCACGATTTACCTCTAAGTCTGAAACTTCTTCCGGAAAAAATCTTTTCTTATAATTGAATACTCTTTGTGTTTCTAACAATTTAAAAAGTGACTCATTGATTTCAAGAACTAATAAAATAACATTTTCCTTTCACACAATTTGATTGAATATTTGACGATGAGTAATTACGACTTGGAAGCAGTGAAAGAAAATATGAATCGAATATAAAACGGAAATTATATTTAACAGAACCTATAATTTAAACTTGAATTTACCATTTTTACCAGCAATTATTTAACAGATTAAAGAACAAAGGAGAATAATAAGATAAGCGATATGTGTTACAGTGAATCACAGATAGCATTGCAATATTTAATATAATATAAAATAATACTATTTTCCTTATACTGTCACGTATGTTTCATGGAACGTTTCACTGTATAGTCTATTCAATGAAGCATCTTTTGTTTGAGAGCAAATGCATTTTTAAAACAATAACGGCAATTATAATTCTTTGGCTAAGCTTTAGAAGAAACAATTTCAGAAATAATCCAAAAGTATGACAAAATCGAAAGTTCTTTTGATTTTAATATCTTCTCATTCTCTAAAAATTATAAATGTTAGATTTCTGCTTTTCCTTATAAAAAAATAACTGAGTAAAAGGTGGTTAATCTTAGGAACATGTTAGATGAAAATCTAAGCCAATGTTTTTAAATCATTAATAATTTCTATTTAACCTATATAATATTTTACATCTCTTTATAATTCAATTAATTTACTTGTCTTTGATGATTTATAAAATAGATAAAACAACTCTTGTTGGGTTAAGCAACACAATCTGATTGGAAGTTGATATGTGCAAGGTTTCGAAACCCAGAGGTAGATTGGTTATAAATAAGAAAAACTAAATTATACTGTAGATAAATACACTACAACGTAGCTGAAATTATGATATAGATTTTATATTTGAATCTACAATTGTTACGTATGTTTGAAGTGGAATATGTTTTTCTAGGTTTTAGCGTTTTATCATAGATTAAAGTAACATGTTTCTGTAATCTATTGTTTTATTAAGAAAACCATAGATTAAAGTAATATGCTACTTTAATGTATGGTTTTATTAAGGAAACCATAGATTAAAGTAACATGCTTCTTTAATCTATGGTTTTATTAAGAAAACCATAGATTAAAGTAACATGCTACTTTAATGTATGGTTTTATTAAGAAAACCATAGATTAAAGTAACATGCCTCTTTAATCTATGGTTTTATTATAAAAACCGATATACTTATTGAGTTAAGATCTGCCTTTGTCCAAGAAGATTCTCTTGAAATCAAAACATTTGCCGAATTTATGAGAGTAGTATGGCTAATTCTCAAGGGAAATTAAATAAACTTTGCTACACAAAATATATTATGTGTAACAGTTTACTTCTATACCGTTAAAAGACAAAAGCAAAAACAATAAAGAATTTTCTAATATTTCTATCAAGAAAGTTAAAAGATAATTCGATTAGTTCGTAAAAAATTTATTATTGAGTTACTTTCAGTGTCGCTTGTTTTTTCACAATGTAGGTCAATGGTGTCATATATTGTAACTATATTATTTGAAATTTAAGAAATGGCAGAACATGTCATAAATAATTTACATAATTTTATTATTTGATGTTACGTTTTAAAAAGGTAACTTTTTCTAAAGAAAGAAATACATGTGTCTGTTAGTTTTTTATCAAGCAAACGTAAACACAGAACAAACATTCAAAAAAATAAGAAATAAAATTGTGTTTAGAATGTTTTATTTTTATAGCACAGCAAAGTGTTAAACAATTCAAGTGTGCCATTAAAAATGTCATGGCAGACTAATGAAAACTAAACGGTACACCCGTGTGCCACTTCAAAGGAGAGCAATATGTAGGTATGGGTAATAGTTCAGGCTCCAATGTGAAGCAGTGTAGGGTGACCCTTAAAAAGCTCTAACTATTAGTATTATATATTTTGCAACTAATAGTTTTACCTGCGTGATTCACAAGTTTTCTTTTCACTAAGAATATTGTATATATTTTTATTCAATTATCTTAACTACCTAACACCTTAAAAATACGTATCTGTAATAGATATTGAAATGAAAGGTAAAAGGTTTTGGAATCTAATTGGGTTTACAAGAATTATATCTAAGGTAGAATATACAAAGTATATGTTATATGATTGACAATGTTTTACCATTATTACAATGCTGCAGTTTAATTATTGTTCGTAAATTAAGTTTTAATCATCTTATGTAAATTAAAGTTTAATCATTATATGTACATTAATACAGTATAATGATCATTGTAGAGTTTAATTCATTTGTTAATATCATTTGAATATTAATTTAAACATTTTATTATCTAAGAAGTCATGTAGTTCATACACATTTCCTTGATTTTTCATTTATATATTTCCTTGATTTTTCGTTTATACATTACCTAAGTCAAAAGTTTGTTTGATGTTTGAATTAAAAACATTCACCAATCTTAGTCATGTTCCCAACCGCACTTTCTCTTGATTTAAGTCAATTCTTTTGGTTAAATCACATTGACACAATGTTTTACGATTTTGATTTCAATAAATAGAACATTATTTAAATAAAGAAATAGTGTGGTCGATAATACGCTTAGTTTTTTAATAACCACCTATAAACATTCATAATTTGAATGTTGTTATGTCATTTGAAGAAAGCTCCCAGTCAACAATTTCGTATACTTTAAGAATGTGTTACTTTTAATGTTATTTTTAGCACACTTTTAGGGCCCTTACTAAAATATTTGGTTATGCTATCACTTTTCGAAATGTGTTTAATTAAGTAAGAAATAGTAAACATGCTAGAAGTAACAATATAGCATGATTTAAGGACATTTGCTTATTTCTTATTATATTAGCAAATGTTGTGCGATTCAAGATTTCGAATTTTTTGAAAGTTTTTTGACATGAATTTTATATTTTCGGAGAATCCTTCAGCAACAAACATCGTCGTACTGGTCTTTTGCCTTGCTTTCGCCTTTTCCTTGTTCCAGTTTTCATAGACTCTGGTCTGTAATGATCAAACGTAATATCAATCCTCTGAATGGTGGCTGCCATTTTATATACAGTTTCTGCAAAAGGCTTTGCATATTCATCAATTGTCTTTATGTTTGTGGGTTTAGAAAGAACCATAACCAATGCCTGTTCATCAATTAGCAAGCAGGTTGGTCCACCAAGTGAAACAGTTTATGGTGTCAATACGTTCTTTGGTTAATACGTTAGCAAACAGAGACTTGTTTGATGGATGCAAGGTTCCATTGATTGTGGCGAGAAACCGCGGAACAGATACAAACTCATGGTGAAGTTTTTTGCCCAAATTGACCTCACGGGCTGCCCTGTAAGCGGTTATGAGCCGTTGCAAGATGTTTCTGTCCATCTTTGTTTACGCGTTTTCTTTCCTTTTTACGTTTTGTACAAAAATATTGATAATGGCGTGTGGTAGAATTTTGTTGAGTAATGTCCAGGGTTCTGTGCGTGCTTGATTACAGAGAACTACTAAGTCATAGATACCATGAGTATGTACCGCTAACTTATCTTTGAATGTACTCTGTCGACTCATAAATGATGGCGCAATGTTGACGATGTCCACCTCCTTGGTTAGTGTGCAACATATTTTCCACACAGCAAAGAGTTATAGAATATCTGCATGTGATGCTAAATGTTTAAGCTCATGACAGAGCCAAAACAGAACTTCATCCCTTATATCTACTGCTAGTTTTCTTATTTTGTCAGTGTTACGTTTGAGCATGACATGACAACCAGTGCAATGTCTGCCATCAACGGCTATTAGATAATTTATGCAGGCCAGTTGCGTCCTCAAAGTCTGGTCATATATAGATGCTTCTAATATTCTCTTGCTAACGGCGTTTCTTGTAGGAGATTGACTTTTTCTTAGTTGGCTTTGGCAAAATATGCACAAGTTCCAGTTGATTTGTCCTAATTTGCTTCTTGGTAGAATTTTTTTTGATTGAGCAATCACTGCAGGTGCTGATGAACAAGATGGAGCTTCATGAACTGTGGTATCTGTGGCTCTCAATCTTTTGAGTTTTTGTGAATTTGTATTGGAGGCACGGCATTTATTATGGCATACTATTAATGATGAAAAGCAGTTGCCAATTTGAAGTTGTAATTTTGTAACTTCTGTCAAAATTGCATTGCTTCATAGGCCGTCAGATGTAAGTGCAACTAGTTTTTGCGTTTTTAGTCTTCTTGGCATATTATTAAGTCTTCTGTGAGAAATCTTGGTGTAGTTTTTGATAAAAATATGAGTCTACATGAACACATCAATAATACTTGCAAAAAATTAAACTATCATCTTATAAGAATTAAGCAGCTTTGTAATTATTTGGACCTCAGAACAACAGAGACTCTTGTACATGCATTTATAACGTTAACCCTCGACTACTGTAACTCACTCTATTGTAACATATTTAGCACACAGTTAAGTAAACTTCAAAGAATACAGAACTATGCTGCCAAAAGAAGTCAGCACATTACACGTGTGCTTAGAGCACTACATTGGCTTCCTGTTGACCTTAGAGCTGTATGTACCGACTCGTTCACTGCGTTCACGAAGCACAAATGTTTTCCAGGTCCCTCGTATAAATAAATCATTTGGCGAAAGTTCCTTTCATCATTATGCTCCTGTTATATGGAACAATCTTCCTGAGGAATTAAGAGTTTTAGACTCCCTTGTTTTATTTAAAGGAAAATTGAAAACTCATTTGTTTTCAATAATCCGCTTTTAAACTTATTTTTAGTTATGTGAAGCGCTGCACAGTGTCTTGTAAAGATATAGCTGCGCTATACAAAATAATAACATTATTATTATTAGTATTTGTTTTGATAATTTACTAGGACTCCCCGTTTCAGTGAAGTTTTATAGGCGTCTATTGCTGCAGTTCAACTACACCATATATGCAAAGACAAAGAATATAAATTTATTTTACAATTTGTAGGAGTATAGACAAATCGAATGATTGACAGTTGCCAAAATCAATTCAATAAAAGGTACACAAGTGTACATAAATTTTAATAATAAAAAACTTTTTCATTAAGAGTGACTAAGGGAGACCCTATACACTTCCATCACATAGGTATGATACTCATATTTAATTTATTAGTATTATGAAGGCTATGTGATGAGTTCAATGGGTTCCCCGTACCTGAAAACATGCAAAAGTATGTATCATTTATGTTCTTACCATGTATGGTACTAAAAATATGACCCAAACGAATGTAAAGTTTCGATGGCGGCCATTTTGGATTTGTCACGTTTAAGGGTTAACCGTTGAAAATAAAGCTGGTCAAACATCCTAAAGAGATTTAGATCATATTAATACATCTAAAAATGGTGATTTCCAGTCGTAAACATAAAACGCTTCCATTCGCACTTAACATGCATATTTTTTGTTTTTGACCTAGTCTATATGTTTTAATTTATATTTATAACAACACATGCGCACACACACACACGCACACATATGCACACAGACACACATGTATTCACACGCACGCCCACGCACGCAAATGCAAATGCACACGCACACACATACATGGGTGAGCTAATGTATATGTTTGACAGGCAAGTAAATCTTAAGAATTTATACAACCAGAGCATGAGAGAAACCAATAAGTTAAGGAAAGTTGGATATATCAAGAAAAGCAAATTAGTTGAAAAACTGACAGATGAAGGATGTTCATATAAATTAAAAATGTATTGTGATGATAAATACAATTTATAAATATAATAATAAATAGTTGTAAAACATTAAACAAAAAAATTAAAAATTTTTGAAGATAAATACATAAAGAATTATGACATTTCATAATAAACTCCTCAAAGAGCAATCTAGCTGGAAAGACTTATTCATTTCACCTCTCATCCTTCAGATATCATTTTAATTTTACAATTTTTCAACAACTAAATCATAATTTCGTTTGATTTAAAGTTCAAAACAAAAATATCTTACGACAGTTTAGGATGGAAGAACCGTGTATGTTTAATTACTGATTTTGACCAGAAAATCAATTGGCAATCTCTCTAAATTATAGTATGAAGGGCAATCTCGTTTAGAAGCTAATTCTACTCTCGGGTCTAATTTTGCAACTTTGCCTAAGAGAATTTCACGTCAATAATTATTCATCAAGGTTCATTAATGTGAAAGTTTTGCTGAGATAGCACGTGGGATTAAATGTAAAAACAAAATCGGAATGATTCTAAATTATTATAGGTTAAGATTTATTATAGTTTATGCGGAATAGGCCAACTCTACAATACCAAACAAGACGTCTACCGGTTATTATACTACTGCTTTATACTTGCATGTCATTTTATTTTAGCTAAACATTTTAAATTTATTCAAAAACATATTGATATTAACCAAACATTCAAAGAAGTTTCGATAATATAATAATGATGGGAACTGTATTTATAAAAGCTAAGAAACACGTCTTATGAATACATTAACAGGGTGTAGTTTCCAAAGTACACGATATAAAATTTTATTTTGAATATAAAATGCATTTGAGTAAAAAATAAAGGTTGAGTAAACGTATTAAATTTTGATTAAAAAACTAAATGTTGATTACAAAAAATAAATTCTTGTTGTAACGATGTGAGGAAACTGGTATAATGTAATTGAGCCTTATAATGGCTGAAAGAGAAGAATTTGAATGATAATACATACCTTGTGTACTTTACAATATTTTTTTGTGGTTAGTTTCAATGATTCAACTGAAATTCTATTTTATAGCTGTTGACGCATCACTAGAGTTAATGCATATCTTCAGCAAGTAACAAATGACTGCTCATTTAAGGTGTTGGTTCGGTAAATTGTGTTTACCATTGAAACTATGAATTTCACACACACCATTATCAGCTGTCGTCCAGAATCTCTCAATCAATCAATTCCTGTTGCATCCCAGAGAATGCAGAGGGCCTCAAAGAATTCATTCCACCGTTCCTCTACCACGTCTTTTGAGCCAGCTCCTCAAGATCTTCCCATCACCCATATCTTGCCTCGCGTTTCATAGTTCTCATCCACGTCTCCTTTGGGCGTCCTCTATCTCTCCTTTCCTGTGATTCCCACCCAGGCACTTACTTCATTATTTTACCTTCCCTTCTAGTTCTATACACATGTCCCAGTCACTTCTAGCGAGAACGTATAATGAACTCGTCTACAGGCTGTATCTTTGTTATTTCTCTTAGCATGTCATTACTCACTCTGTCCCTTGAACGAACCCCCAACAATCTCCTCAGAGCTTTAATTTAAAAAACTAGAAGCTTTTTATCTAATTTTACAGTACTATACATGTTTTGTGCCCATATATGATTTTAAGCCCAAGTTTTCTACCTTCTGTCACTAAACAATCCAACTGGATCGTCACCGATTAATGCAATACCATCTACGTAGTCCAGGTCTGTTCATTTTATGCATTCTTCCCACAATATTCCCACCTCGGTCTCTACCACAATCTTTATAATAAAACAGTTTGATAATTTTCTTAATTTGAAAAAAATTAAGAAAGCAAAAAATAAACGACATTAGTTTGATTTTGTTTTTGTTCACATATAATTATTAGTAAGGCAAATCAAATTAAATATAAATAGCCATCAAGCTGGTCAGATAAACATAATACAGTAAATAGTTCAGTACTTTACCACAAAATGTGTCAAGTAAACTTTTTCAATTTTTTCATTAAAGAATAAAATTACTATAAAGGTTTCTCAAAGTTTATTTATGCTTCTTTTTATTGATATAATAGTGCCAAGAGAAAATAAAAGTAAAGTGCAAAGTCAAGAATATCTGAGAAATCATATGGCACGAGTTCCATGAGTGAAATATAAAATTTATTTGACATCGTTTCCCGAAAGTGTTTCTTCTTTGCATATATATCTGGAATTTTATGTGACCTCAATCAACAAGTTTTAAGAATATTTGGAAACTTCTTTTTTTTCAAATGTTTGTTTAAAAAGTGAATGTCATTTTCGTTGCTAACCCATTAGTGAATGTTGAGTAGAAATTTCGTGGTACATTGATGAGTTATATAATTTTTTTCAAAGTTCATAGCAACATTGCTCGATTTTAAAATCCTGCTTATTATGTGTAGTACGAAAATCATTCTTAATAATAACAATAATAATACAAA
>JARUHE010330844.1:0-10912 GCA_031471125.1 Archaeomysis grebnitzkii | reverse complement strand
AGTTGGAATACATAATACAAACATGGCAAAAATGTTTGCAAGACATAGTAAAAGTTTAAAATTGAAACACATGTATAGCAATTGTAAAGTATGTAACTGATAAAATAGCCAATAGTTGTTAATTCATTTTAATAATGGCTTCAGTTATTTCAATAAAATATATAGCTGCATGATTTGTTTATTTTTTATTTTGGTATAACTTATCTTTATTTTTTCTAGTAACATTTAGTAATCTGTAAATAAAATTAGGTAATGTTATTAAGCTGAGTAGGAGAACTGACGATTGAGGTAAAATATTTCATAAAACGTGTAGTTCGACAGGTAAAGACAAATTGAGGGGTGGTTTTATTTTGTGAATGTAAAGAGATTCTTACATGCGTGTATTTAGTGGATCTGTTTGATGTTTGATGTGTTCATGTTTTTACTATTAAATAATTTGTTATAGACGAATGTGATGGAATGGGTATCAGTAATTTTGTATGTGGATATAGTCCCCTGTGCTCCTCAATCCTACATTAGAGTTGGCGAACCGTACTTCCAATGTACTGGATTGTTCCACAATCCAGGGCAGTAAAACTAAATATTACCGACGAACAAGGTTTAGGTGGCAGGCTATGTTTGTGTTTGACAAGATTTCCTACGATGATGAGTAGATGGCTATTAGTTTTATATCGAGATATCGTAAATGGTTGTTAAAAAAACTGTTTTACCTGTGTTTTTATTTGATTAGTATTGTATCTGATAAAAGGAATTTTTATGTACTTTTTGTTTTTTAGTACTGTTAATAGTCGACACTTTTTCGATATTTTTTGTTGAGAAAAATTCTCATTTGTTTTTGAAAAAGATGAACGGGAAATTTGTTTTTTGTGTAAAAAATGATTAGGAATGTGATTTCACTACAAAATCAAATGTAGGATGAAGTTAAATTATTGGCTCTGTGTATAAGTGTTTTCATGCAGCTAATCTTATATTCATAATATGGAGTATGACTTAGAAAAACTGTGCCAAGGCCTGTGAAAGTGTTCCCAGTAAATTTTTCAGTTGTAAATTGCATGTTTCTTCTTGACAAGAATATCTCAAAGTGGTAAAGTACTATTATTTTCTTATTCAGACGTGAACTTTATGTTAATATGTTTATTGCTTAAATAGTTAAGAAAATCAGAATGTGCATGTTCATTACTGAATATATTAAGATATGTATATGGTTTGAAGTCTTTTGGATAATTTTTAAACCTGAATGGCACACAAATATGTTGGCTAGGGTGGTACCTAGAGAAAAACTTCCACATCGGTCGGTTCATATAAATTATTTTGATAGAAGAAATACGTGTTCTTGGTAGGCAACTCAATAAATTTTTTTGATTTTTTAAAGATTTTAAATTTTGTATTGTTTTTAAAAAATTGTATCATTATATTAGGTTAGATCAACAGAGTACATGTTCATAAAGGTTAGTTACTTTTCACACTGTATTTACTTATACTACTGTAAGAAAATTAGTCATCAAAGTTGCGTCCTCATGTCATTTTTATCGGAAAAAATTGAAAAATATGAGAACAATATGACGTCACTTTGTATCTACAATTTAGCTTGAATTTTTTCAAAACTAAATATTGTAATGTCAGCTGATTTTTTAAACAAATATTAATATTAGTTAAGTCTAACTTTTTATTTTTCAAATTTTTACTAATGCTTTATTATTATATATGCTTTCAAAATGGTCTGAATAGACGTTAATTTACAAAATTAATAATAATAATAATAATAATTACAGCTTTTATATAGCGCCGACACTATTCAATGATTACTCTTAAGCGCTTCACATATTTAGGCCTTACTATTATTACCCACATCAGGTAATGTGTACCATACAGATTTGCAGCTAACATATGGCGTGTCCTCCAGGCCAGGGTAAGCTTAGCATATGAGATTTTAAGAGAATACAGCCACGTTCAAATTCTCAATGTAATATCTTTAGAGCGGACTCGAACCGGTGCCAATGAGATTTGCTTATGCAGCATTAATCTCCAGGTAGCATTCGTATATACTCAGCCACCATCTCTCAAAGGTTTGTTGTCATCGTATATATGACACCATTCTCAGAACTAAGATTTATTCTAAAACTTAAGTGAATTCGGTTTATATTTTGATATAAATGTGTATAAAAATATTTTTATTTGTAATGTAACACAAAATTAATAAGTTTGGCAAGTCCAAAACAGAAAAGAAACAAACATTTTCTACACTGAAAACACTTGACTAACTTCTGACTAAGTTAGTCGTAATTTAGTCAAATAATGGTCTTATGATAATCCTTTCCATACGTTAGTCAATAAGATGATGTCAGATCTCTACATTTTCAAAAACTGGTAACATGACTAACATTTTTTAAGCTTATTTGATGCATTATTTTGAATTATATTAAATGAATTGTTAGTTTCTCTTAAATACAATATAATTCAAACATGCTTTATCAGTGGATCTAAAAATACCAAATGTTTTATGGTGAATAATATCAATTAGAGTAGATGAAAAAGTGCAGAACTACTCTAGTGTGGTCAACAATATGTAAGGCCGCGTAACGTTAAAGCTTAAGCGCATGCGTATATATTTTATGTTTTTTTTTTCATAAACCATATTATAAAACAGACTTACTGAGGCCTTAAGCCATTAATGTAAATATTAAAACAGGGGATTAAAGATGAACAATATGTTTGTAATTTACAATAGATTAGTTAGTGCTGAATTCACCATTAATGCTGCCTTCGCAAGAAAATCATTAGTGTTAACAATTGCTCATTATATATTTCAAATAATTGAAACCTTCCTGTCGATTGAATGCAAGAACCCAAGCAGTTGATTTTCAAATGTCAAGCATCTACCCACCTGTGGAGCTGGCATTATAATCTGAGATCACAGTAAGTCACAGTGACAGAGGAAGTCGCAGTGGAAACACAGCCCAGTCCAATCTCCTCGATTCAAGCTTGACTTATTAGCAATATTTATATGTGGATTTGGCTAATTAACTTTTACTCGTCTGTGCTCGCTATACCATCATCATTCCGCCGACCACGCTCACTTGTTGCCGGATGTCTACTTTGTTTACCTGTACACGAATACCCACGTCTGCTCGCTATTAGGTAAAGTTTGAGTTGTCATTTTCACATATCAGTTCAGATGATTTTAGGAAATATTACAACTTACATTTTATGAACCTGAAATATCATTTAACGTAAACATTTATGTTTAACTATTAATAATTTTAATACTAAAAAAGATACAAATTAAATAAATTTAACATATTTTAATGCTAATTATTATTTTTACAGGTCACTTGTAAATGTGAATTTTATTTGATGATGCTTCCTTAACTACCATCAACAATTTGTTCACAAACAAGTTCATCTGCATATTGTACATTTGTACTCAATAAATATTTTAAGAAAAATAAAACAAATTTTCCTTATATGCAAAAGTTTGAATATATACTTGAAGCTCAAAGATTTGGATGATATAATCCAGTTTTTTGAATAATTTTTTGTGACCCTGCTTTGTTAAAATAGAAATCTTGTTCTATGACCCAATCATGACTGCAGCGAATAATCTTTTATTTTGCAGTAGATGAAACTCTTGCTGGGCAGTTCCGAATGAGCTTTGACTAAGTGCTTCTTCAGCTTGAAGAACTTCATGGCATCGTCAACAAGTGTTTTCTTGTATAGGACGCACTGTGGAAACCACACACCGTTATTCATGATTGATGAGAAGCCATAGTTAAGAACATTTTATTTGTATATGGGTTTCTTTGACATCAGCAAACCAAAATGGCAAGAACTAGGAACACAAATAGTCGTATGGCAAAACCTATATACATAAGAAACTTCCTAAATACCATACAATGTTTCGTCAAATACTTGGGCTCTCCTATTAAGTTTATGGCCCCTTCGACGGTCATGACCCACATTTTGAGAGCCAATGGCTTATATAACGCGGTACTCGTCATACCAATTTAATATGTATATACTGTATATGTAAAAAACAAATTTGGTTATATGAATTTGTTTCTATACAAATAATAAATTTTCATGCTTACAAATGTGTGTGATTATGTTTACTTTACAAAATTCTCCCCTTTTAAAATTAGCATAATCCTAATATTAAAATTTAATAATGAAAATGAAGTAGTTTTTTCGAAAAAACAACTTTAATGATAAAAGCTCTTTGAAACAGACAAAAAAAGATGTAATTAGTTTTAAAGGATCATTAAATGTACGACCTTAGGTTCAAAATACTTTAACATTCTTTTTTTACTTTGTCAGTTTTTTAAACGTTAAAGAATATTTTATTCGCTGGCTTAGCTTTCTTACAAATTATGTTGGAAATAATTCTGCTTAAACATCAATACAATTTTTGCAAGCATTCTGATTAAAAAAAGTGTTTTGTATTACATTTTTTGTGATTCTTTTTAATACAAACTATATTTAGTTAAAATGTTGATTGTTTGTTATACACATTGTAAAATGTCTTTAATGAGAAAGTAGTTTGCATTTGTTGTTATCTATATCAAATACAAAACACAATGTTTATTTTATTGAAAAAGGTTCTCCCTTTAGTTATTGAAAGATCATTTTCACACTTTTTGCATTATCCAATTATTTTTCTTTTCTTCTTTCCTCTGACAATTTTCTTAAAAAAATAGTTTTATCTAAAATGTATTTTTTTTTATTGGGTCATGATATAAAATATAATTAATTACATATCAAGTTATTTAAATAATCCTTGATCTATATTTTTCTTGACAGTTTCAATATATTAAAGCTATATAATTGCATTAAATATTTAGCATTTACATATTGCTGTATAAAATATGAAAAAAACGATTAGGGTAAAAGGAAAATTGCAACGTAAGTCAAATTTAGTATTTTATCGTTAAAAAAGCACCATAAAAATCAACGGTTATTACAAAAAATCACTCTTCATTGACATTAATAGGCAATTGAAGTATACATTTACATTTTAATTCAGGTGTTTGATAAATTTAAATGAAAAATGAAAACAATAAAATATCTGATTAATTCTCATTTTGTATTAGGTTTTGCACAATACAATTTGTTTTTATTTTCAATCTCTTCAGGTATAAATAGTTTTCTTTTTGAAAACTTGAAACCATTATTGCTCACAACTGATCTTACAGTTTCAGGTAGCTTATGGAGTGAACTCTCAGCAGCTCAAGGCAAACCATCTCTGCTTATATTTGTACAGTCATAGGGACATCAATCTGGACTTTTTAATAAATTTATCTTTAATTCAAACATTGTATTTCGCATGGGAGATGCCATATCGATTCGTATACAGTATTCTTATATTATAAACTTTCATTTTAAATAATTATAGATTCTTTTCTAGGTTTTATCAATTTGAGACATATAAAGTTTTGCGTGGTTAAGTTTTTAATGCCATTTATTCGTATCAAAATTGTTAGCATTGATATTCATTCAACATTTAAATAACAAAGTTGTGGGACGTTTATCTCTGAAATGCTTACAGTGGGGATTTTTTGATAAGTGTTTTGTAAAATTTATTATAGTTATATTGTTTTGTATTATAAAAAAAACTTAATTTATTACTTAGAAAATATTTCATTAGAAATAAATTCGTAAGCAAAACAATTTGAGGTTTTCAATTTTCAAATTAAAGTATATCTTTACTCCATGATAACTAAAGGAAGAACATACATTTGACAATCGTTGACTGAACATTTACGTATTAAAATTATTTAAGGCTCCACTTATTTACTATAGGCAAATAATACACAATTTTTTGATAGATTTCCTTGGGTTAGGTTTAGTTCAGATTGATGTTTTAGGTATCTCCATTATAATATAATTGATAAGAACTTGGCAGGCTTATTAAAGTCTAATTGTAACTTTTAAATTGAGTTTGTTAAAGGGCAAGTTACTAAATTTTGTTGGCTGAAAGACCAGCTTCTATTAATAATGTCTGATTTTTGTTTTTTTAATATATTTATCATCAAAAATGCAGATTGTTTTCAAATATTCTTTGGTTTGGCTATACATGACAACAGTATAAAACATTATCTCAACATAAAAATATGCTTTATATGATTACAAGTTATCAATTGTTTTGATTTGAATTATTACAAATTACTACCGTGCATACCCACTTACACTGCCAACAATTTATTTTCGATCCTATTCCACAACACTGAATGTTCTCTTGTGACATGTCATAGGTAGCCATAATGACCGAAGTACGTAAATAAATTAACTTATTAGCTAAGATTTTGTTTATTTCATCTTGTTTGGTGGGTTTTCCCCTCATTCCTTGCCTCTTGTCTTATCATTTATTCTTATAACGAATGTTCTATCCATCTTCACTGCATAATTCACAAAAAAACACTGCTTTGTTGCTTCACCTAACAACATAGTAACTAGTTTTCTATTGTCTTACAAAGTTTAAAATTATAGTTTTATCGTCTCGAACATCTATTAACATTTGCCTGGTTTATCCCACAATCTTAACTGTTTCCGTTGGTTGAACTTTTTTCATATTAAAACACTTTTGGTAACACAGCGGAATGGTCCCTTCATTTTAAAGGATTTTTTTTTCTTGCCGAATTATTTTAAAGATAATGAGGACTTTTATATGCATTTCTCAAAAAAATCAAGAACAAAATCTTCACAACTTTAAATAACAGAAAGTAAAATATGTTAAAGTTTAAAGAGAAAAACTTTGACACAAAAGTGCAAAATGTAAGAAAATGTTAAAGTTGTGGAAGTCTCGTGCAAATAAACAGTTTATTGAAAATAAGAAACAAATCTGTCGCAACTTGTAGGCAAGAATGTAACCCTTTAACGACGGAAAAAACATTTGCCATAAGGAGTAAAACAGATTGAAGTTAAAGTTGAAACCAATCTCCATTATAGAGATATAATTCTAATTTCTATGCGTTAATGGGTTAATAGAAACTAATTTGTGATTGAACTTGCATTCTCCTCGAATTTTGTTTTGAATATAATTTGTATAAATTTTAACCCTTTCTTTCTTGACTAACTGTTGTCATGTGGATTTAAATGCATTAAAATTAATGATAAAAGTGTATTTTCAGGGGTTGAAAGGTTAAATATGCTTATGTAATATAAAGACTTTAGTATTTAAACTTTATGAACAATATTAATAATTTACATTTTGGTCTGATGGCAAACATGTAACTTTTTATTACAGCTAAGTGAATCAAACTTTTAAAGCCTTAGTTGAAAACTACAAGATAAAAATGAATAATTTACAACATTAAAAATGTTAATACAGTTGAATAATAAAGTAACAAAGTAATTGTTATTATTTAAACTAAAATAAAAAAACAATTTTTGAAGTTGCTCATGAATGCTATATATAATTATTGAGAATAAGCATACGTAGATTATGAAGGAAAAATCAGGTCAAACATTTTATCAAGACTTTTAAAAGACTTTAAACTTTCCAAACTGTTCTTTTATTTTTATTTATTATACGAAACAAAATAAAGTAAGTTAGAAATATTTTCCTTAAAAAATTAAGATACTGCATGAAAAAATGACAACTATAATTGATTTTACTTTATGTTTATATTTATACAAAATCCTTACAGAAGTATTATAAAATTTAAATATCGTTTAGTTTAGAAAATGACAAAATATATAATACAATAATTGTATAATTACTAAAACACATTGAAGTTAATATTATGCAACACATATACAGTGCTATAGAAAACAACGTACATTAAAAGACATAAGAAGTATACACAATGATTTTAAATGCACAAGAAAATCTAGTTTATCCAAGGTAATTTGATGTACGTATAAAGAGACAAATGTTTTTCTATAACTATTAACATAATTGAAATTTTTATTTGTTTATAACTTGTCCCTCATATATTCGCTTACACATACACAAACAATTTAGGTACAGTCGTTGGCAAAATAAACTGCATTCTTACTAGAAAACTCCTAAAAAGAGGAAGTTTTAAGCTCCTTCTTTATCATTTTTAGACACACCTTTTAGCTTAAGCGCTAATTTCAAACAGTTAATAAACTTTTCAATTCCGATCTTCTTAATACAATAATTATTGTTGGTATTACCGTTGTCATTATAATTGTTATTATTAACATTGCAACATTATTATTAATTTTACTAGGACCATTGTTTGTTTTTTGTGTGTGTTTGTATTTGTTTGTTTGTTGGTTGGTTTGTTTGTTGGTTTGTTTGTTTGTATGTATGTATGTGTGGGTGCATTGGTGAAAAAGCGTTATATATTATTTATTTACATTTCATACAACTTGAAAAACAATTTAATTTAGAAAAAGTTTGAAATAGCGAACTCCAAGTTAAAAATGTGATTTACTTTGACTGTGTAAGTGTGAACTCTCTCTCATGCCAGATTCTATGTTGTTTGCATTGCCAAAGGTATGATTTGATTGTTTGATTCATAATATTTGTATGTTTATATTTTCCATATAAAATTTAATACATTATTAAAGCCAAACTTATTAATTACTATTTTATGTTTGTATAAGAATATATGCTTAATTGGTTCTTGTAGTGTACAACAACTCAATAATTATGTTGATTTTGGTCAAACACTTTTTTTGAAATTGCATTTTTTTGAAAACAAATGAATGTTGGTATGTTTGTACAGGGTCAGGCAAAATGATCTGACACATTTGTAGGTTTAATAAAATGCAAATGAAGTAAATAAACAAAAAAAAAGTGTTTTTATTTTTGAAAAGTACATATAATGCCATTTTTTTTCATTATGTTTAAAAAATTAAATCAGTCAAATGGGATCCATTATTGTCCAAACACTGTCGAAGGCGTTCACGAAAGTTCTCTATAACTCGATGGGTCATTTCATGTTGAATGGCAGTAATTTCTTGACGAATTGTATCTTTAAGTTGTTCAATAGATCGAGGGCGATTAATGTATACCTTTGATTTGAGGTATCCCCAGAGAAAAAAATCGCACGGATTTAAATCAGGTGAACGGGCGGGCCAACCGATGTTACCACGCAATGAGATCAAATGACATGTTGTTGAATTTCCAAACACAATGCTCTGCGAGTTTCATAGTCTCTTTCGTTGAGTTGTTGTGCCAACATCATTTTGTATAGATGCATTTGAAGATCATTGTGAAGAATTCTTCGCAAACTTCTTTCGGAAAGTCTAAGAGCCTGGCGCGCTTAAATGTGGAACAGCGTGGAGACTGTTGAACTGACGATCCAGTAGCTCTGAAGTTGGTAACCCATAACAAGATCGTGTTTCGAGCTGGTACGGGATCATGTCTACCAAGATTGAAGTGCAAACGGAACGCTCTTTGTGTTGCAGTTACAGATTCGTTTGTTTTGATAAACGTTTCCACAATGAAAGCGCGATGCTCACCAGTCCAATTCATGGCAGTAACTGAAAAAGAAGCAAAAAACAATGGCATTATGAAGAAACAAAACGAAATGGCATTAGATGAAAAAAAATATGGCATTATATGAAAAAAATGGCATTATATGTACTTTACGAAAATAAAAACACTTTTTAGTTTCTTTACTTTATTTGCCTTTTATTTAACCTACACATGTGTCATATCATTCTGCCTGACCCTGTATATTCGTTTGTTCGATATTAGTATAATGAATTATGGATGAATGATGGTAAGGACGACAACGACGATGGATAATGATATGAATAAATGATGAATGAATTATGAAATAATGAACAATGAATTAATGAATAATATAAATGAAAGAACAATGAATTAATGAATTATATAAATGAATGAATAATGCATTAATGTAAGATATAAGTGAATGAGTAATGAAAGGTATGAATCAATGAATGAATTAATGAATGGTATGAATTAATAAATGATAAAAATGAATGAATAATGAATAGGTGAATTATATAAATGAATAAATGCTACAAATGAATAAACAATGAGTTAATGAATGACATAAAATAATGAATTGATTAATAATATAAATGAATGAATAATGAATTAATGAATGATATGAAAGAAATAATATTTAATTAAGGAATGATATAAATGAACGAATAATGAATTAATGAATTATATAAATGTATGAATAATGAACTTATGAATGATATAAATAAATTAATAATTAATGATATTAATTAATTAATCAATGAATGTTATAAATGAATGAACAATGAATTAATGAATGCACAATGAATTAATGAATGAATGAATAATGAATTAATGAATAATAAAAATCAACGAATAATGAACGAATGAATGATATAAGTTAATGATTGATACAAATGAATGAATTAACTAATGAATGACTAACAAATTAATGTATAGATAAATAGATAAATGGTTAGACAAAAATTGGATAAATGAATATATCAATATATGAATGGGTCAATAGATGAATGAATCAATAGATCCATATATGAATTAATCAATAGATCCATGTATGAATAGATCAAAATTTCAATAGATGAATGGATAAATAAATGAATGGATCAATAGATAAATATGTGAATGGAACAGTAGATCAATAGATGAATGAATCAATAGATGAGTGGATAAATAGTCACAATAGATGAACGGATCAATAGGTCAATATATGAATTTATCAACAGATGAATTGATTGATATATTAATGGATAAATGGATAAATAGATAAATAACCGAGTGGATCAATAGATGAATGAACCAATAGATCAGTAAATGAATTAAGGAATGGTTCAATAGATCAATAGATAAGTAGATGAATGGATCAATAGACGAATTGGTCAATATATCCATATATGATTGGATCAATAGATCCATATATGAATGGATCAATAGATCAATAGATGTATGGATTAATAGATGAACGGATCAATAGAACAATATATGAAT
>JARUHE010330833.1:0-10913 GCA_031471125.1 Archaeomysis grebnitzkii | reverse complement strand
AATCATAGATAAATAAAAATTTGCCAGAACACAGCGCTGAATAGCATAAATTGGCTCCAGTGCTGTATAATACCTATGATCATGATGATGATGATGAGCATAGGCCTGTTTATTTATATATTAATTCTGCAATTAAAACTTCTACCAGGAACAATTTTGTTCATGTTGTTTGGTTTATTTGTTTAGTTTAACTCATGTTATTAAAAAGAATCCATGAATTTAAATTCTAGCTAGTTTGATAAGTTTCATAATAAAAAAAGTTGCAACTACACTAACAATTGAAGTATGTAATGTTCACACATGTTTATGTTGACAATGTACAAGTTTTCACTCATTCTTAGCTAGAATAAAATAAATGCTCAAATTTAACTTTTGTTTTTCATTTAATTTTTGCACACTTCAAGTTGCTGAATAAATAAGATTAATAGATGTGTTAAATGAACTGCCTTCCTTGCTTCAGTATCTCCAGTGCTATATAACTACATAAAATAATAAAGAATGTTCAATTAAACTTCAGATTGACAAGTTGTGCTTCAATGAACAATTGTAAAATGAAACCCAAAATTGATTTTTGAGTCTTTATTTCATAAAATACATTACATGTGCATTATTCTTCATTAATAATTGAGACAAATTGCTAATGTTTTTTTTATATATCTTGATTAGCGATTTGATTTGATTTTATATTTACACTTTAAAATTGATCAAACTTTTTTTTAGTTTATATAAATCACATGTTTGTTTGTCATATATTTCATTACAATTGAAATTTAGTAACATAAATTGCATTTTTCGACAGATTTTTGTCTAAAAACCTGAGATTTATATAGATTGATAAAATTTCTAAAAATGTTTGTTTTTGATGTTAGATTAATGAGCATTTTAATTTTACAGAATGAATTTTACACAACGCACTCACATGGATTTAGCACAAAGGTTTGTTAAATATGATTCCAGATTTCTTATTTGGTTAGACTGCTAAAAATTATTTAAAAATATCACACATCTTACATATAAAGCACAATTTTGTGTGTTGTTTTATCACATTTCTTCTTTGGTTTTAATGATCATACATTAGCTCAAGTTTATTATTTTGTAAAATTAACAGATTGCAAGGAAATTTAATTTTTCCAAGTCACTTTCTTTAACATTTGGCGGATGTTGAACAACCACAAATTTTTTTTGTAACAACACAGACTAGACTCGGAGAGTCTGTGCTGGGACCCTGCAGACTTCGAATAACAGAGGATTTTTTTACTCTTTTTTTCTGTTGCAACCCTCTATTTTTTTATGTTTTGGTATTTGTGATGCTGGTCTTCTTTAATTTTGATGGAAATATTCTATCCATCAACAGGCATATTGGCCTTTCTGCTAAACTAATAGTAATGATGTTTATAATGCAAATTTGAATGGATATTTTTCTTTTATGGAAAACAAAATAAAACAAAAATATAGCCTATTTATTGAAATTTTAGCAAATATTATTTGTTAACTTCATGAATAGTGGGTCAGCATAGTTGACCACACAATAAAGGTTCTCCATTATATATCCATTGAGATATGCAGAAACAGTTGACTTTCACCATATGACCCATTCTTCTTACATTAGAAAGCTCTCACTAAGGTAAAAATTACTGCACCTGTAAGTGCTCAATAACCTCTAGTTGCAGTGGCGGGCTTTCTCCTAACCCCCCCTTTACAACTAAGCAGGCGAAAAGATGACAATGAATGGGCTTATAGATTGTTAGTTTTTATTATTTAATCACATAATTAGTTTTGTGAAAATTATGTCTGGATTGACCTTTAAATCTCAGAGTATGTTTGTATTTTTAGTTGAGAGTATTCTCTCAAGACAGTCATGTGTGGATGGATGTTTGATTCATGCCAATTTGGTGAAACCAGTGTAATGCTGGTTTTGATTAGGGATTCAGACACTTTGATTGAATAGAGCCAGTCTATAGATTATGTTTATAAATGTTGAGTAGCTGTTTTGTACTTTGTGTATGGTGTGGTAGAATTAGGTTTTCGGCAGGAATGGATAAGTCTTGAGGAAAAATGTATCACAAGTTTTGTGTATTTCCTTATACTTCTTCAAAAACTCAAAATCAAAAGACTCTGACAATGTTCATAATGTCCTAATGCATTAAACATTTTTACTCAAGTGTATAATTATTTGTCGCTACACAACCAAATATCAACAATATAGAAAATAGCATATGTTCCACCCATCATAATGCTATATAAACCATCCACCCTTCCATCTGCATACTGCTATATATCTTTAATATCATATATTTTAAAAACCATAGAAAGAGAACCTCCTACCCCTACAGTACAATCCCAAAAAAGTTTTAAATTTAAACACTTGCCCAATGAAAATTCGTTTTTCCCATCAGAGGCAACTATATTTAATAACCTCTGTAGGCACTCAATTGGAGGGTCTGGGCTCCATAGGCTTCCTCCCGAGAGAGTAATTTATATAATCAATCCCGAGAGAGTAACCTGTCATCGACTAGTAAATGGAGATCAAGAACTGGTTTTTGTTGAAACTGTTGAGTGTGAGTGGCATCTGTAAAATGTTTGGGACTAATCTTTTCAGAGTTTACAGAACAACATAATTTACACTTTTTATTGAAAAATACATAATTGGTGAGTTTCTACAGTATATTTACCCTTCAATGTCAAACTTTTTGTTACCATAAGGAATAAAAGATGTACCTGGTTTTGGTCAAAATTTCAGTTGCTTACACCATCAAACAGAGAGAGAGATTCACTTTCGAATGAAACATATTTTGTAGGGAAAAATATTCCATATAACATTTGTCAACTTCTGAACAAATGTTAATCTATCAAGTTTTTTTTAGTATTTAATAAATTGTTTATAGAAATATTTTATATACTTTAGTTTTTTTCATGATGCCGAGGATTAAGAGTAAATGTAAGAATACTTACAAAAAATAGCCCCAGACACACACATTACACCAAACTGCCTGCTGTGCCAGCACCACACACACAGCACTACATACCTCTTCACATGCCCGTCTGTGCAGTCGGTCCCGGCCCCGTAGGCTCTCTGGACGGATCCAATGGAAGTGGCGGGGCTGCTTGCCCAATGGTCGTACCTGATGGGCTACTTCTTTGTCGAGGAGGGAGTTGGGTCGATAACAACAACAACAAGAGTATGTTTATATCAGTAAAAATGAATAAACTTAAGAAATATTAAAATATTCAAAAGAAGAATTACATACAATTCAATATTTTAAAGCTCAACATGGAACATTACAACCACTTGATGAGTCTTCATGAAAAAAGTTAACTATATAACATAAATTATAAAGGAACGTCTGCTAGAATGTTGCAAAACAATTATAGGGTCGCTCAGAAAAAAAATCTTGCATATGAAATTTACAATTTGTCGAACTGTAATGAACTATGTAGTCCTAGCTGGACTTGTACACTATCATAAACATACTGAAAAAAACTCGAAACTACATAACATTCTATTGACACTAAACACAAAAATTCCTCATCACTTCTCCCCTCGAAAACAAAAGTAATCTCAATAAAATCTCACCTCGACATGAAGGAACCAAATTTATTGCCAAAACTACACACCAAGAACTCTCCTGGCCACGTCACTTTCATAAACAATGCAGTTTCCTTGACCACAAAGAAAAAAGTACCCTAGCCAAGTATTACCACAATTTTAATAATATTCCTCAGCCTCAACCATACCAACAAATTAGCAATCATACACATCCACAACCTCAACAAAGAACATACATAACAGATAATCAAACAATCATTATTCATACAGCAACAATCATCAAAAAAGATTCCTCTGAAAGGAAACTTTCCAGAAACAAATATAAACCTAACCATAATCCGACTAACACCATTCAGACCTCAATATCCAATAAATTAGACTGAATGGCGTAAGCTCGCCTCTCTGCCCACACTGTCGACTACATATACAATTATAAATTCAACAGAACATCCAGTCTTTTTCTATTTTAATTTTTCCAGCAGAAGCAGTTTTATTCAATCACATCCCTTTTGGAACTCTGGAGACACCCAATTAAAGCGGCTAAATATCTGGCTTCCATTGGTTTCCTCCTAAGAGAGAAAGTTGGGGTTGAATATGGTGTATGGCAGTATGACCTTATTCTAATTCTCAAGTTGTGAAATAAAAATGCATTAACCACTTAGGGAAGCATCTTGGAACCTGACTAAGAAAGCAAACACAAAATGTTGAAGAAATGGTTAACTTTGCAGGAAGTTATTAGGATGAAGTAGCACAAAAATATAAAATATATTAAAAATATAAAAAATAACATTTCCAAGCTTCATTGTTGTACAAGCAGTGATGAGAACTCAAAATTTTTGGTGTTCCTAAATGAAAACGCTGATTACAAGTAAAGACTCCATTACATAAAAATGTGTGTGTTCTTTGAATTACCACCAAAAGTAATACAATCAATATTTCATGTATATCACGGTTTAACAAATGATTCAATAGTACAAAAATGTCTGAAAGGGTAAATCCTTGATGTTTGGTGGAAATGCTCCAAATCATGTCACCATGTAACACAAAATATTTTATATTTGGTAATGAATTCGATGAACTTTTCATAATGTTTGACATAAATATTTCAAATTGCAAATGCGAGCTCAAAATTGAGATAAGATGTGAAAGTATTCTTGGATAGCAATGAAAATGAAAAGTGTTGTCGTAAGATACCACTTTATGGTTGCTAATTAGCGTTGTTTTCATTCTTAACATGATCTGTAAGTGTTTTCTATAAATCTATGTATTTTAATAAAAGTTAACAATACATTTGTATTTATTGACCAATTTTAAAAATTCAAAAACTTTTTATAGAGCATCTAAGGCATTAAATTGTGTCGTTGGTATATTATAAGGTTAAAAGGTTATTAATTTTAGAAGTAAAACATTACCAAATTACTGAAATTTTCCAAAAGAAATTTACTAATCAAAAACTAGGATATGTATTAAAACAGAAATTAGTTTCTTCTGAAAATAGCTATGCGAATTTCAAAGCTTCTTCTTAAATCATACAGAAAATCGTTTATTCAAAAATATTCAATGAAACTACCTAAAGAATGGGCAAATGGTCATTCACCCAAACAAATCAACAAAATCTTATGGAATTTCATTTTTAGAGTTTTCCTGCTACAGACCATTTACAATTTCTAGAGTTATAAATTTATTAAAATCAGGTTAGTGTCCCCGTCCCCTTTAAGGCCCGTATTATAAAATGTCCTTATTGTAGGAGACTTATTTCACTTCCGACCTTAATTATGGTTTATTAAGTGCTAAATGAAATGGAGAAATGAAATATTAAGCCCCATGTATGAATGTTTTATTTCATTAAGAGTTTTGATGTGGGAATATCGGAGTAAAAATGTTCCTGCGGGTGGTTTATTGTAATGTCTTAATAGTTGTATTGACTTAAGCTCAGTTGAATGATGTTCTGACCCTCTTGTTAGTTAGAAAACTATCATAACTATGAGTTTTAATTTTAAAAAAACTTGCTTAAATTTGATTTATCTCATGTCAACAGATATTACTTGAAATCTAATATACTCAAAAATTGTATTCAATTTTTTTTCTATTGAAGTATTAATTGGTAGAACACCTAGTTTTTATATCTGTTTTGAATCTCTTGTGTACATTGTAAACATTGTTTAAAAATGGGATTAACTTTATAATTAGTTTATTAAATGCATATATTATGGAATGGTGAACTCAAACACGTTTTTTATTCTTGGTGCCTCCCCCCATCTCCCACGGGGGAAATATAATAAAATATGGATATTATTTTGTAATTGTAAAATCTTTGAAAATGATTTTCAGAAAACCTTACATAATTACATTCGACAATACTACAATCGCCAATAAATAAAACTAAAACATCGATAAATTACTTGCTATTTAAAGTATAGACATGCTATGAAAACGTCAATGTCATGTTTATTGACATATATTATTTCTGTTTATATTCAGATAAAATGTTTCAACACTGATTTTTATTGGTTGAAGGTAAATGAACTTCTAAACTTTTACAATACATAATTGCATAAATATCAGCAATGGGTTATTTGTTTATTAGAATATTTATTTTCAACTCAATTCAGTAAAGATTATTAATCAATTTCATATTAAACTCAAAATAATTTCTTGATTTGTATGCTTTTTTAAATTGTAAAATCTGTTTAAGAATCGTTCATTTCCAATCAATATATGGATCAACAATAGCACAAGTGAGGCAACCTACATTGAAAGAACATTACCTCACTTGTGCTATTGTCGATCCATATATTTGGCCACTCAATAAATTATCATTCGTAATATTTTCCTGTTTTTGTAATATTTAAACTGCACTAGAGCTATTTTGGTAAATAGAGCAGTCTTTGAACAGTACCGCATATCTAAGATTGTAGGAAGTATTCGTAATGTACATTTAAGATTGTATGAAGTATTCGTAATGTACATTTAAGATTGTATGAAGTATTCGTATTGTACATTTGAGATTGTAAAAAGTATTCGTAATGCTGATCTAAGATTGTGCAGCGCCGGGTATAGGCCAGTTTATTTTTATATATTCATCTATGATTGTACGAAGTATCCGTAATGCACATCTGAGAATGTGAAGATTTAAATTATTCAAACCAAGTAGTTCTACATAGTTATTTTAAAGGAAGACAGCCAAGTTAAATTTCCTAATGAATAGCTTGTAGTTAGTGGATTCGAATATATTTGAATGTCATTTGCTTACACAACGTTAATCTTCAGAAAACCTCATCCATTTTGACCATCTTCAATCGTTATTGTGTTGCTGCACAGATGTGTGTTCAATTTTTTTCAACCAAGATAGTATTGTACAGTGGATGCCATTGAAAGCTGGTGACTGTGGTCAAAACTAGTACATGAATTATATGAAAGTAATTGTATCACCCAACTGAATAAAAGCAAACTTGTTATCTGTATGTTCCTAAACACATTTTGAAAACTTTATATGAATGTGTGAGTGTAGTTTTGTGCGTGCTTACGTATGTGTTATCCCAAAAAGCGTCCTCAAATAAAATTATGAAAATATAAAGTTTTAAATTGTTTTGATCATTATTGCGAAATATTAGAAGACTATTAATCCAAAATATGTATATTTCTGTTTGTTTTTTATAATTCTTATTTAGATCAGATTGGACAACCTGTCAAACATTTTGGACAATATGAATTGATCTGATTATAATGATTATGTAAAAG
Source organism: Archaeomysis grebnitzkii (assembly GCA_031471125.1). Taxonomy (NCBI): domain Eukaryota; kingdom Metazoa; phylum Arthropoda; class Malacostraca; order Mysida; family Mysidae; genus Archaeomysis; species Archaeomysis grebnitzkii. Next base: position 3,625 of record JARUHE010330833.1, on the reverse strand, counting down.
TTTTCGATGACAAAATTATTGTTCTTCTGAGCATAAGTTAATTAAATGACATAACATTTCAATAACAATAATGTAAATAAAATTAACTAAGTAGCAACTCAACGCCATAGCATGAGAGTTAGAAAACTATTTGATGAAAAAACAAGATCGTAAATTTTTCCATTAAAAATTCATGATAAAAATTGTTCATAATCAATTAAACATTCCAAATGCATTTCAAAATTTTGAAAAATATTAAAAACAAGAAAAATAATTTGGAATGCGAAGTAAAAATTGCCAGGAGGCGTCTTCGATGCTTGTTACATGTATTGGCTTCAATGACAATCACAAGCCTTCAGTTTTCTGTGTTTATTTTAAAACAAATAAATGTTTATTTAATTATTTAATAATTAATTAATTAAATAATTACTTAATTAATTATTTAATCAATGTATTCGTTTGAAATTTCAAATAGTATTCTTTTTATAAAATTTAGCTCAATCTGTGTTTTATCTTCCACTTAATTATTTTTATTTATACAATTATCACTAATATTTCAATTACAACTCAAAATATATTGTTTCTTTTTTATTAAACATTGCTACAACATTTTTTTTGTGTTTTTAGCTTTCACGAAAAAAATACATTTTTTAATATTAACGAATTTACACAATTGATCACCTTACATTTATATTTTAAAACAAGCATAGCTCAGAAAATATAATTATTATATGATTCATTACGTGAACGATCATAATACTAAACAATTTAATTTAGAAAATTATTAACAAAATTATTGGTTTGAATGAGTTCACTTTTTACGTCATTTTGTAAAATCCAAGTGTGTAAATTTTCGGAGAAAAATGATTAGGCCTAAAGTTTTTTTTTCATTTTTTCCAACTGCTCATGCAATACCAGACATAGTCCCATTTATGTTAATGTTATTTTAAATAACATTGGGGTAATAATTAATGACATAGTCCCATTTATGTTAATGTTATTTTAAATAACATTGGGGTAATAATTAATCAAACTACATTTAAAACTGTTCAAATCATTGCTATTATAGCTGGCATAAAATTATTTGAAATTTAAGAACAAGGATGGCTTGTACTTAGATTGGTCACTATCAATCGATCTATAAAATACGATAAATATTTCTCGAAATTGGTTTAATAATAAATTCATTCATATTAATTATTTTTATTAATAATTTGTGACATTCTATCATTATCTATCGACACGTGCAGATATATTCTCATTTATTATGAAAATTATGAAATACATTAATTTTTGAAACTACTTAAATGAACTCCCCTAAAATTAAATTAAATATATTGGGTAATTGGAAAAATAATTGTTATAATAGCATAATATTTCTGTCTTCCACGAGTAATGGTAGATTACACTTTCTTTTGTTTGTTATCAAGAAATTAAACTATAATTAACCAGAAAATAAATTATTTAAATCATTTGATTAATGATATAGAATTAAGGGTCAAAATATTAATCTGAAAAAAACATTGACAAGGGTGAGAATGGATTTTCTATTATTAATTAAACGATTTTTATAATTTATTTTGTGGTTAATTATAGTTTAATTTGTTTTAAACAAACAAAAGAAATAAAATATTCACCATTAGTCATGGGAAAACAGAAATTAAGGTAATTTTGATATAACGATTTTATTTAAAACTGACGCTATTAAGTACGGCGTCGCTATTTTTCATATAACCTATGTTAATATTTAAAACGTTTTTATTATATTTGTATTTCCTTATTTTAGGTATTTTTATTTCGTTTCAACAATTTAAATAATTTACTGTTTCGCACTCCGTTTTAAACTATGCCCTAAGTATCTATCGTTTGAATATCCGCAACGATGACACGCTTTCCGTACATATAACAACTATATACATGGGAGGGCACGGCTTCATTTCAAATTGAAGTTGTTCAGCCATATTGCTTAGTTCTTCCGATTTGTTTATTCCACATCAAATGCATTGAATGCTATTCTCCAATGTATTTTTATTGCATGTACCATCGGCAGCAAAATATGCGTCCTTGTTACAAATATAAAAAAGAATAATGAAGTAATAAATTATTATTTTTTGTTCTAAATTTCATACTGCGAAAATATAGGATAGATCTTCACAGTATGGAATTTACAACAAACCATTATGATTTATAACTACATTATTCTTTTTTTTATATTTGAAACAGGGACACATATTTTGCTGCCGATGGTACATCACTAATGAATTTTACCATATAACGTCAAACGTAAATAGTTCCTTACAATCAATAACGACTATTTTAATACAAATTGCAATGCATTTCGATCCTTATGACTATAATGTCTGGTCGTTATAGGGTTAAAACGATATTGTAAACAATTCAATGTATTTAAAACACGTTAAATAATTAATGGACATATTTTTATTTCTAATAATAACGTTTTATTTTAATTCATATTTTTTTAGTTTTGCTGTTTTTCATATTTGTGTTTTAATAAATGTGAGAGTTAAGTTAGGTTGAGATTTAGTTTTGTCTTTTTAGTTAATTTTAATATTTTTCTGCAAAAATTAATTATTAATTAATTAATTTTAAAAATGAATTAGTCTAATTGTTGTCGTCACATCGACATCATATTAAATAATTAAAGGGACGTGATTTAATTTATAAATGTCTGACTAATTATAGTGATTGGACAAGGTTCTAAAGCCACTTAAATATATAATCCAATAGCACAAGTGAGGTAACTCTCATTCAAATAACATAGTTTACCTCACTTGTGCTATTGTCGAACCATATGTGCAAATAATATTTTATCATTTTAAAAACAGTTGCACAAGACATGTCAATTTCATGAAGAATGTTGTGCCTCGAAAATTATTTAATTAAAACTGAAAAATTTGTTGTGATTAAAAATAATTTCAAAACGTTTGTAATTCACCAAAAAATCTTCTTAAAGCAATACTTCAGTCCTATGTAAAAAGATTTAAATTGCGCGCGGTAAACAGAAAAATCTCTTAAACTAATTAAGCCAATTTTATGTTCACAAATAAACATTATCGTTGTTTGAAAACATAACCATCTGTTGCATGAAACTATTTTCATGATTAATTTAACATTAATTTTTAATATATGGATCGCCAACAGCACAAATGAGGTAACACACATTCAAATAACATAGAACTTACCTCACTTGTGCTATTGTCAATCCATATAATCTTTACATTTTGAAAAATCTGACCACGTCTTCTTCGTCAGCGTCTGGCGAGGTGTTCAGCTGGGGGGACAATAGCGATGGTCAGTTGGGCACTGCGGACCACACCGACCATGCCCATCCTGTGCTCGTTCTGCGATTACCCGAACCTGCCTTCGCCGTGGCCGCTGGTTCCGCCCACTCGTGCCTCGTCACAGGTAAGACATGTCTTGGTGTTTTGAATTTAGTCACTTCGTTTTTTAAGTTTACATACTCCGAAAACAACTTTAAGTCGGAAGTGACTTTACACCATAGTCAACTCAAAGCAAAGAACAACCACAGAACACCAAGAAGTGGCAACCAATCCCTGGTAGCATTTCAATGGCTAATTCTTGGCTATTTTCCAAGGGAGCCATAGAATAGCCACTAAATTGTGGC
>JARUHE010330822.1:0-10913 GCA_031471125.1 Archaeomysis grebnitzkii | reverse complement strand
ATACTGTATTTATATATATATATAAATTATAACAATTTTTACAGACATTATTTCTTCTTTTGGTTTTATGTATGCTTTGATAAATTAGAAATGAAGTGTATTTGAAAAGTCTCTTTGATTAGTTCTTAATTTAATGCTGTATCCCTCGTTTGTGATAAGACATTTCTAGTAAAGAGATTTGTAATTATTTTGCTGGCATTATTTATTTCGTTGTTTGGTTTGATTTATGCACCAATACAGTAGATTATAAATAAAAAATATATAAACTCGTGTCCGCAAAAAAAGACAAATCACCGATTAATCATATGATTTTGCTTTTAACTATTGTTCATATTTGTTATATTTTATTTTTTATTCGTTAAAATAGTTGGTAAAACTATAGCTTAGGCGGCATACAAATATTATTTTTCCATAAAATATAACAAAAATGTGTAAAACCTCTATAACATTGTCGCCTTCGACTGATGCCCGTATGTTCACATTTTGATTAATAAAACTTGAGAATTGACAAAATAAGTAATTTGTGAAGGAATTATGTACAGCCAACTGTCGGCTGACATAACAAGACTTAGGCTATGCTTTTGCCTCGTCATAAAACAGTACTTAAGCAAGGTTTAGCATTATTGTGACCCACCAAACAAAACCTAACCTGACTTTGCTCATCAAATGGTTGTTGATGGCTAACAAAAACCCATATTAGATAATTAGAGTAACCTACAATTATATTTCGCATCGTGTGTGAAAATCAATACAGTTGGTGCGCCTGTCAATTGTAAGCACTTTTTATGGCGCTCGATATCTTTCGCGAAATATAATAATTTGAATCTTTGATTCCATAAGTTATATTAATCAAAAAGTTGAGAAAAGGGCATCAATCGAAAGCGACAGTGATATAGAATAAGCTAGTGTAAGTAATTTTTGTATATGTTCAATATTTCTTTAAAAAAATAAGCATATTGATAGGCGGGCTATACTATAGTAATTTAAATAGTTTACTTATGTCAGCATATTTTTAAATTAAAAGTGTATGTATATAGGTGTTTACTGTAATATTTGTCAACTAACTAGAGTATAAATGTATTTGTTCTAATCACTTATCTGTATATTAATGGATGGGCAGTATCAGATTTTGCGTTAAGAATTTTCTTCTTGTATCCAATTTTCAATTTTTATCTTCTGTTTTTCATAGCAATGATATTTTTGATTAGCTGTTTTACAGAAACAAAAATTACTCTCAATTTTAAGTAGATTCGGCTATATTTCCACTTATACATATATAAACATATTTGTATTTGTAATGTAACACAAAAATAATATGTTTTGTGAGACAAAAACAGAAAAAATACTGTTTATTCAAGTTCCCTCTTTAGTAAATAAATTTTACACTTCGATCGATGTAATGATTATATTCAATCATCTATATTAATTATATATTTATTGAATTTTCAGCATTTAATTAACACTTACCTTTGAAACTTCATTCGTAATGTTTTTTACTTTGTATTAAGCCTATCAGAGCAAACATAAGCAACACAGCAAACAATTGTAATGCAATTAAATGAACACAATTATATTCCAGTCTTTAGAAACACATTGCGAGCTCTGAAATTGTGGTTGCAAGATAAAAATAAGCGCCTCTTGTGGTATCTTCATGCAACCCTATTGAACTTAGTGCCGAAGCCCATTTATTAATATACCAATCAGTGGTTCTAACATGTACAGAGCTAAGCGCATACAATTACCTTTAAAACTGGAATTTAACTTAATTTTCAACCATATTATATCCTACGACTGTAATGCAACATTATTAGCAACACTTTCATTTAAAATACTTATTTACAGTTACCGGTACTATAAAATTTGATTCTTAGATTTAACCAATCCTTAAATATATTTTTCATATTTATACGATCTAATATTACCTAATTAGTATTTAATGAAGTACTTCATATCACAATCATTAGCGTCAAGTCAGTCATGAAAAATTCGACGGATTTTCCTTTGTTGGCGTTTCCTGAAGGATATTTTATTTATAGATTTTTATAACAATCTTTGCTTTATGTTTTTATCATATCAAAAATTATTTTATCGTTTGCCTATAAAATGTTCCAATTTAAATCTATTTAAAATAATGAAATACTATTTCATTATATTCCAAGATGTGGTACAAAATCCCCCTCCCCCACCCACCCCCCAAACAAGGGAATACATTTCCTATAAATTAAATTGAAGTTAAAAATATATAAATTGTATTACATTTTTGGATTAATAAATAATGAAAAAACATACATTTGATGAAATACATTATGACTTTATTGTTTTTCGAAATAAAAGAAACAAAATGAATTGAAATTTGTATTTAACATTTATTGGATGAACATCCATGCTTAATACATTAATGAAAATTTCTATAAGTATCACACATTTACTACGTAAGAAGACATCCGAACACTTGTGTTTGACTCAGGCTTAGCCTTAATAGAACCCGTAATTTCGCGTTTTTGCTGAGCTAAATTGAAGCGCCCACCACTGTACGAGTACATCCACTATGTAATGTGCATTCTTAGTTAATGTTATTTTCTTGTTTTTTTTTTACTTTCGATAGATTGTGTTATATAAAAACTTGAAATTATAATTAATACTTATTTTTTGTAACTTTTGTTTAGCACAACAATTTGTAATTATTATTAAATTATGTATTCATAATTTTTTTAAAAGAGAATTTTATTAAGCAATATTTAAGGTGACCAAATTTCGAACAGTGAGTCTATAGCGTAACAATGACTTGTTGTTTTATGTTATTGAGGAAGTAACCAATGCCTTAATAAGTCAAAGTATAATAAAGAATACTTTTTTTAATAATTAGTTACATTTTTTTGTTAAGCAAATCTGTAGTTTTTACCATGTTTTTTTTTTTTTTTTTTTTAATATGGAATACTGTAATTAGTTTTTTCCGAAATAAAGATTATTATTATTATTATTATTATTTTTAACTGTCAATACATATGACCATTATATTAAATAACAGTTGATCTAGAAAAAAAACTATATCATTATTTACCGTCCAAAAATGTTTGAACAATACAGTACTGGCAGAATTATTATGAATATTTTCAATTGTAATGGTTTTCTATAAAAAAAGTAAATAAAACGAGTTGAATTGATCGCAAATGAATTTAGTTTGATATACATGTACAGCGTCAAGTCGTTTTCAACAATTAATAACTAGTTTAGAATCAATAAGCGCATGTACACGTCTTGCCATGCCAATGCCAATGATCAATGGGTACGATCGGATGCAGCTGAGGATGAGAATATTTCTAGTCAAACCTTATAATAATAATTATAATCTGGTACGAACGTTATCAGTGTTTTTGTATGACACATGCCTTCATTTCAAGGTTATTTATTTATAGTTGTTTTATTCCAAAAAATCTTTGTAATTATGTAAAGTATATTTATTTTTTATAAAATAAAACTTAAATACGATCAAAAACAAAAATACACTTTAAAATAGAAAAATACTTTTTGGCATTCTGCCAAAAAATTGAATTACTGATGTTTGTACCATACAGTAAATGATTCACGGATGCATTACGTCTGCAAAATATATAAATCTGCAGGTTTGACTAGAAATATTCGCATCCGCAGCTTCATCCAACCGTAACCAATTTCTGGCACATTTCCTGAATTCGCTCAGATCTGAACCAAACCTCAATAAAAAGGTGTACGAGCAACGCCGACTCTACTACAGGCCTCCCGTGTTACTTGCCATACAATGTTGACTATTACAAAAAACATGGATACTCAACTCGTAGCATAGGTTTAACAGACCACGTGTGTAGCCCGGGGTCCAACGTACCACAGGCTGTACTAAGGCGCACCCACAGTTGTCTTACCTGAGGAAATAAGACACCCCTAGCAAATTACCTCATATGTAGGAGGTGGGATAATTGTAAGCACAACACTCGTAACTTTTATTTCACCCAATCTATCATGTAAACCAAAAACAAACTATGAAGAGACTGGTTTAAACGAACATCTCAATTGACATGAAGACCTGTAGGACAAAATAGTGAGTTATTATTATAGTAGAGTAAAATAATACTCCTAATCAACTTAAAAAATTGAAAATAAATTGAAACATTTTGGAGAAAGTTAAATTAAAAAAATTGCCGCCCTATCTTTTAGGATCACTTTATTATCCACCATTAATATTAACTTTCTTATTTAGTTACATAAATTGTTCAATGCTACTTTAGCAAGTACAGCATTTTTATTAGAATTTAATCAACTAACTATGTTGGCACCCTGGAGTAGTATTTGCCAATGACGTAAACAAAGTACAACAGCTGTTTAGTAATTCCGCACATGACTCATATTCAAAACAAGGATGTTCAAGCATTGACCAATGAACACCTGATTGTAAAGTCTGGTGGTAAAAACCAATATTAAGAAAAAAGAAAGAGAGACTCAGTAACTCACCAAATCAGTTTTGAGTAAGCATGGGTGGTTTGTTGTTATCCCATGGTCATGAACATCCTCATTGTCTTCTTTGACTTCTGTGGGTTTCAGACAAGTATTTTTTTTTTAATTTGCTTCCTCGAATTATATTTTAAGATGTTTTCATTAATCCGTTTTCCAGTACGTGTCATGAAATAATTGTACGAGTTAGTACAATGAACTATGCAAATTTTGACCCTTAAAAGTTTGAAGGCGAGTCCTGCTCGAATACATTCGGCAACTCGACTGTCTACAGTTACGAAAATCTTTCCGTTTTTTCACATATCAGGCATACCAACCCAAAAATCACAAAACATCATTGCGAGCTCAACCACGTTGAATAGACTTAACTTGAGAAATACACAAATCAAACTTCGCGAATTGGTACGTCTGTAAAATGCCGTATCACAGTGAAAATGTTCTAGAATCATTTCATATAGTAAACTTAATCCATGTTGAAGATTGTTATTACGTTACAATATGTACCAACCATAATCGGGATATCGACCTAGCTCTTCTTCATATCTGATCTCTTTGCTGATTATAGATGGGATCAACTATTTTAACATGGATCGAACGATAAGAAAGTTAATCTCGTTTCAAGAAAAGATGGGTCGAGAACGTATTAGGGATTTCGATGTGAAAGGCCTCTAGTAGAGTCGGCGTTGGTATGAGTTGCTCTTCGGTCGCAATAAGCTCTGTGTATATTCCATTTTTCAATATACACCATAAGCTCTCACTAGGATTCATGTCAGGGGAATTTCCAGCCTATGTATAAACTGATTTAGCCGTGTGACGTGGGGCCAGAACATGTTGGAATATGCAACGTCTATCACCATATTTTCCCTTAGTTGAGGTAATAAATGACTTTTCAGTACCTCTATATACTTGGTTTCGTTCATAGTTCCCTCAACAGTGTGTACAGATTTGTTCCATTCACCGAAATGGCTTCCCATGCTATGATTTGCGTTTCGTTATACTTTATCTACGGCCCTCCAGCACTATAATGGTTGATTTATCAGCGAAGACAACCTACAACAATAGAACATGCAATAATTTAACAGCCATAAAGGTAATAAAAGAAAAATTAAACTTTATGGCTGGAAAATATATTAGGCAACTCAAAAGGAATTGTAATTTTACAAACCTCACTGTGATTTTACTAATAATAAATGTTATGTTATGTATTCCAGTTGGCCTGATTAGCTATATGTACCGTTTTAATCTTTATCCATTGTTCAGATGTCCGCTAAACGAGATGATTAACCTAACAATATCGTGCCTCTAACATTCTCTGTAAGCCGAGGCTTTTTATCGGGCAATATGCCTTCCATCAAGCTTCCAAAAGCAAGTTATCCATTCTTCTTTGGGTAAAGGCAAGCATTCTCTGCTGCCAGGTCAATATAACTCTTTTAACTGTTATCGGATTTTTTTTCATTTTAAACCACTTTTTCTAACGCTTTTAAGCAAGTTCAGTGCATGTAACAATTATTTTACACAATTTCCAGGATACTATGAACCAGGTTAGGTATATGGAGGTACTGATAGGTTGTTTAGTACCTCAAATATGGGAATGGTATGAATATTCCAACAATACTTGGCCCCATGTCACAAACTAAATCGGTGTACATATAATGACTATCAACTATTCCAATGGGCATGAAATTACCTAGACATGAATCTTATTGAAAGCTTATGGTGCATATTGAAAGTTGTAATACACACAGAGTCCATTATCGCTAAGGAACAATTCATATCCCTTCTTATTGTTGTTTGGTTCAGATCTGAGTGAATTTAGGAAATGTACAAGACCTTGATCATTGATTGGCATGTCAAGACGTGTTAATGCACTTATCGATGCCAAACTGGTTATTACTTGATGGAAAAGACTTGACGCTGCACTTGTGTCAAACAAACCCATTTGCAATACATTATAATGGTTTTATTCGTTTTTTTTATAGAAAATTTTATATGTGGACAAGATCCATAATAATTCTGCCACTACTGCATATGTATAGTAATATATTTAAACATTAATTTATTAGAAAAACAATACAATTACCTCACAGTTAAAATGATATACAAGTAAATAAGTTTACATTATTTTGTTGGGTATTTTAATAAATTCAAACTACATATTTTATATTTTATCTATAGAGCTTTATTAAAAATTTGAAACGGTGTGTCATCTAGTTTTTCTGTTTATTTTTAGTATTCTTTAGTAAACAAAAAAACTCAAAATATTTTTAGGAAAATTAAAAAAAAATTCATGGTGCAATTCAACATCACAATGATACAAACTCTATCAATTATTCATGCAATTTAAAAGCATTTTTGAAATGCGTTTTACATTTCTTTCTTGACAAACTTTATTATTTACAAAACAAATTTTATTTAAATTGTAACTACTTTTAGAAATAAAAACGGGTCTAAAAATCTTTTCTATAAATTAACCTTCGACTTTGATGACTAAACATTCATTATTATGCATGGAAACGAAAGATAAATTATGTTACAACATGCAGACAATGACTTGGCTATAAACGATATAAATCTTGATATATTAATGGCTCCCAAAACATTAACAATTGCTATTTTGTTATTATGATGTTAATAAATAAATGAACAAAATTGTTCACATTGATTAAGTTTTAAAACGACATAAAATGTTTTACTGAGCTTGGTAATATCACTTTGATTATATTGAAAAACAAATCCAGTATTTTTTTTCAAAGATTCATAAGCATTATAACATTTCCAAAAATAAATAGAAAGCTAAATGAATTTTGTATTGCGCACACTTTAAACTTAGTAGATGGTAGTTTGAAAAGCCTCATTTTAAATGTTCTTAAAAATTTGAACTAAAAAATTAAACAATAAAGTAGAAATGCTCTTCATCCCTTGCACTATTACAAACGAAAGTTAGAAGGCTGGTGGAATGATCAAACAATTGTAAAAAATAAGCAAATAGACAAACAGACCAACAAGCAAATACAAAAAAATAACAAACTAAAAGTAGATTTAATAGTTGAAGAAGTCTTAATATTGGAGTTGGTTAATTTTTCCAGATTATGTGAGCTTCAAATTGTTCTATTTGGTTCTCATCGTTATCTACTTTAGTTTTGTTTGTTTCAAAAATGATATACGACAGGAGGGATAAAGAATATTTTCTATAAAATCCACACCTAAAAGTCAAAATATATCCTTCATGAAATAAAAAATTTAAAACATTTTGAAAATTATGCAAATGTTTTATATTGTTATATTGTATAGTACGAAATTATGTTTTATATTTTTTACACAACCTTGGTTTTTCACAATACAAAATTTATTTTGTCAAAACTAAAATATATTTTTTGCAATAGTGTCTTTGTATTTATTTTTACAGCTTTGAATAGTTCTGCGCATGTGTTTATGATTTTTAGCTCTCTCCAGTTTGATGTCTAAAATTTTGGTTATGTTCCGTTATATTTTTTACATGTAATTAAAACGTAAATTAAAACATTTGAATTTACTAACAAGTTTTACGAACAGTTGTTTATTTTTATTAGAATCCTTCAGTATTTCCTGTGAACATTAAAACTCTGGTAAGCTTTATGAACAGATTTTTTGATAAAAAAAAACTTAAAAAATGTATAGAAACAAATAATAATACAATAAAAGAGGTAATGTTAATTTCAAAACTAATTATTGTTGAATATATTTCATATAATTTCATTTTGGTAAATTTATGTTAAATATGGAAAATGGTATTTGGATGCACAATGTGTTTACTAATTTATTTTAAATATTAATTTACATTTAACATTTTACAACTGTGTTCCATTTCAAAAATGATTGACATACAATTTATTATGCTCTACATGATGTGTCGTTTCCATATTTAAATGAAAATTAATTTTACAAAAACTATTTCAAAATTAATTTTATGTTTTTGAAAAACACTTAATACTTTAACCGTTTCTTGTAACACCAGTTTTACATACATCGAATAGTTCACTCCATCTTATAATACACCAGTGACAACAATTAAGTTAGTTATGTTTTTGATTACATTATTAGATTATTGTATCACCGGTGTTACAAAAAACGGTTAAAGTATTAAGCTAGTGCATACATATTTGGGTTAAGCATATCGGCATAATTTTTAATAGTCTAAAATTAGTTTATTTGATTGTACTAAAAAAAAAAAAAAACTAGTCATTTTTTATATTTTTGAAAAAAACGCGGCAGTTTTTTTGCTCATTCTTATAGAGACTTGAGAAAATAATTTTCTCTGTTTAGTAAGTTTGTTTTTTGAAAAACGTATAAACAACCAAAACAGCATTTTTAGCTAATTGCACAAAATACTTAACTTTTATTTAAACACATATCAACGAAACTGAATAAAAACAGTAAGCCAGCAAAAAAAAAACATTTTATCAAGCGAAACATATTAAACACAAATACATACATTATTTGTATTCCTATTGTTATTATTTGTATTATAATGATGAAGTCGTACTTGAAATAACTTATAATTAATAAACTTTGATTAAAAATATATATTCATTGATCAAGTAATTAGCGTTTGTAATAATTCAAAATAATCTTAATATTATTGTTAATATGTCTTGAAATAACTATTGTATTCTCAGACAATATTCCAATGTGAGTTAATGCATTATTCGATATAATCTAAGAATAAAAACGATAATGTAACATTAATAACAATGAAGTGTAAAGACTCGTTTGCGTATACTAATGCTACATAAAATTTAGCATTATCCATAATAAGAAAAACTTTTTTATCAGCTCTATATGTTCTATGTCTACTCCAAGATGTAAATCGAGAAGTTTTTCCAAATTGGAGGGACATCTCAGAACTTCATTCGTCGAATATTTCATTTTTAGTTCAACAATTTTATTTATATAGGTATTGGTATTCTAAGAAACTTTTGTTCTACTCTAATTAGGGGTAAATGAATGGTTAAGAATTTATGAAGGTTTCTTTTAAAATTGGAGGCACACATTATCACGAAAATAGCGTTAGATTTACGCTCTGGTCTACTCATTTACATAAACATCTTTAAATAATACTTACAAACAATATGTATTTGCAAAACAAAAGTTTGCTTATATAATTTGGTTAATACTGGTTTTTTTAAATGTTAATTATATTTAAGTCGTTAACAATACATTAGAAACAATTTAACACATGGAGAATGTGGTCCAAAATTGACAGTTTGGCAAAAAAATCTGTACCTTTGATTGCATTGCCATTTATTAAATGTTGTATCATACGAAGAAAAAGGTGAACGACATTCTTTGACAGTACCTCGAAAGAAATTCAACTCCAGCGGATGATGAATAAAATAAACTTTTATTCTGGTACTAGCAACCATATACAGTACATTAGGACGGATGGTTTTTGTACTTTTTTGTTTCGATTATTTAATAGTGCGGAAAAGTTATGTTTGCACATAAGCATTTTAAATTTAAAATATGACTACCATTTCCGGTGCTTTTAAAAGATGGCCAACATTTGGTTATACTAAAACTTCTTATAGCAAAAATTGATATGTTAAAACTACCTTTTATTCTTTTATTTTCGTTATTTGTGAGTCCAAATTTGCCGAATGCAGTTCTCCACTTATTGTATAGCAACGTTAAATCTTATAAACTAATAACCCATAACTCACTAAGAGTAGGTGGCTGTATATCGAGCACCACCCTCCCAAACTACCCTGTCTTGAACTGATGCATATACTTTGTTAATCAAGTTATATGAACATAAAACATTGTTTGGATTCTATTTTAGGATATTTAGATCTTGATTAAATCCTCGATATTATAAGCCCATGTCTAACATTGGCTCCGAAAACGAGAGAAGATGCTTCAGTAGCCACTTTTACATGACGTTCCACAGCTTGTGTGTGACATGGAAAACTAAGTTTTTCTTCTGGCTTCAAGCATGCAGAGACATTTTCCAATAGCTGACTTCTTTCCAACCTCTGTGTGATTGGAGGTTCTGTGGTATTACATGTTTATTGAGAGGATTTAAATTAAAAAGTCGCAAAAACTCTACATTATTGTGCATTGGTTTTAAAATTTTCCTCCAACCTAGCTGTCTGACATGTCTCCGGTCATCAAAAATTATAGAAAGTAGAATATTTTTAGGATGGGCATAACACGTGTTTCTTTGAATAATTTCTTATAAGTTCAATCTCATGTACCGTGATCCCACTATTATGTCATATATTGTAGATGACGAGGTCCGTGTTTTATAGATTGTTTTATTTTGATCGAAAACCAAGTGGATACACTGGTAAAAAAAAGTCCGTAAATTTACGATACATTGGAATGGCAGCATCGCTCCCCATCCAATGTACCGTAAATTTACAGGGGCTTAAAAGCTCGGCAATTTAACA
>JARUHE010330811.1:0-10913 GCA_031471125.1 Archaeomysis grebnitzkii | reverse complement strand
TGTTTATTTAATTTCCAAGCATTAACTTTTTTGTTGCTACTGCTCTAAATGGTAATTAAATAAACCTTTTTATAAATGTAAAAGCATAAATTGAAAATTAAATGCATAATTATTATGCATTTGTTAACTAAAAGCAACAATATACTTTTATTTTTTCCATGAGTAATGGTTGGTGTTTCTTTTTAATTGTTTGTTATCAAATTAAACTATAATTAACCACACAAATTATTCGAATAATTTAATTAATATGAAATTAAGGTGTGAACCCACTGTTTGACCATTTATTTTTCAATCCAAAAATTTCTTATTCCAGTGCTACTACATTTGTTAAATTGTTGGAATATAATTTTTTGCTACTAAATCCTAAAAAAATTACTACCGAATGCTCTAAAAATTAGTGTGCAGCCCTGCTTTCGGGAGCTTTTTCATAGGTCCTCTTATTTATATATTTATACTCTGCAGTCTGCACATACGAGAAGGTTGAGTGAAGTTTTGTAGTTTTTATAGAACTTTTAAAAGAAATTCCATTGATTTAATATGCCATTGTTGTAAAAAAGAGTAGCTGTCATGATGTTTCACCCTATTTTGTTCAAGCTGTTCAACAAATAATTATCTTTAGAAAATTACTGATGGCAGAAATAAAAAAATAACTTTAAAATTGGAAGAATTAGTTAATTAATTGTAAATATTTTTTTTTGTTTTCTTACTAAAGTTCATGGAATCTAAGTAAATAAGAAAACGGAGGAAAAAATACCTTTCATAACATTAAACTGGAAGCATTTACCATTATTTATCTTGAATAAACATTTTAGATGTTTAGAAACTTTAGTAATTTTCTCTTGAATCAAATGGGTAACTTAGATTTTGGTTTGAACATTGAAAGAAATGTTTATTTGAAATAAATTAAATAACTGTCAATATTCTTCTCTAGATGTGAGTTGTATGTTCCGTCAGAACATACAAAGTTTGGCTAAACTTTACTTTAGGTCCCTTAATCAAATCTAGCAACTTTAACAAGAAAGTACTATTAATTTTGGGAGGTTTTTAGTTCTTCAATCTTAACCTTTATTTGTGATTTATGTTAGATTAGGTTAGGTTAAGTTAGGTTATTTATATGTCAGGTAAGGTAAGTTACTATATCACAAAATAAGTGAAGTATTAATGTTTTCAATGTTCAGTACTTTTAGTACTTTTTTTAGGGATCTAAAGTAAAGTTTTGCCCAAAGTTTGAAAACAATTATAAAATTTTGAAACTTTTAAAATCAAGACCTTTAATGTATAGCATTTATTAATGAGTTTCATCTTTTCATGATTGTTTATGACAGAAATATTGAAAGAAAAAAATGGATCCAAATGTGACGGTGAATCTTGCCTGCCAACGATGTAAACATCCAATTCAACTGAATCCTGGATTCTCAAACATAAATGAACACGTTCAGGCAGAACTGGCACGTAAGTAAATTTGTTGCAGGTTCAATAGTCATTAATAACTCATTTTTTAGGGTATCCATCCTACGGATACCCTATTACAATCGGCATGCGTTGGACAGACCGTTGTTGGTGGCGGCGTCTCGCATTCACAATTTAGGTGAAGGTAAATGTTAGTTTTTTTTTATTTCACAGGTTTTTTTTTTATTTAAGCAAAGTTATTATTCAGCTCATTATCTATAAACTTTGCTCAATAAAAAAAATGTGAAATAAAAAACTTTAACATTTACCTTCACCTAAATTGTGAATGTGAGACGCCGACGACAACAACGATCTGACCCACGCATGTCGATTGTAGCGAAGCCCTACATAGCCTAGCAATTCTAATGTCGTCCTCGGTGGCGGCGTAAGACAATGACTTGAATGCTTATCTATCATCTATACTATTATTATTTCTTTTCATATAGGTTTGGTTATTGGTTTTAATATATTAATAAGTATTTTTATTTGGTTCTATCACTTTTTACATTTTTTCATCAAATTAACTTAGGAATTTTTTTTTACTATTTTAGTTTGATTTATGTATCAATGGATTGAAAATGAAGTATACATAAATAGTCTCAAAGGTGAATTTTTGATAAAATGATGTTTTCTCACTTTGTAGCAACATTTTTGATTTGGACTTTAAAAATATTTTTTGATAAAATTTCCATATTTTGTTTTTATTTATGCATCAATGGATTGGAAATTATGTACACATAAATAGTCTTAGGTGAAATTTTGATAAAATGATGTTTTCTCGCTTTGTAACATCATTTTTGATTGACTTTCTTAGACACAATTTTTTTTTATATTTTATTTTTATTTATGCCTCAATGGATTGGAAAAGAAGTATACATAAATAGTCTTAATTTATAATTTTTTCTTGAATAATAAGTTTGCTTAAAAATAAACTAGATTTTTCCCTAAAAATGGTGGTTTTAATGAACTTAAATATATTTCACTATTTTTATAAGAGGTGAAGACAAATGTTAAAGTTTTTTATAAGTTCAATTAATTTGTAATCTTGGTTTTTGTTTTTTACTGGTTGATGGATGCCCTATTATGTCCAAACATTTTTGATGAGCTTTCATATTTTTAAAAAACATTGAAAATTTTATATTTACAATCTACAATAGAAGAAATGACAATTAGTATAATACAAAGCAAGAAACACCAACAACATACCCAAAATCTGGAAAACAGCAAAAACTATCCCCATCCCAAAACCCAACAAAGACCCATCCATAGGCACATCCTACTGACCCATCTCCCTCCTATCCTCCATAGCCAAAACTTTAGAAAAAATTATACTCCCCTATATCACAACAAACATCCACTCAAAATTGCCGAGAGTAATTTTTTTTCGAAAAACCCAACTTAAAAAAGTTATAGTCAAAAACAGAGTTTTGGAAAAAAAATTGCCATAAAATAAACATTTATTGAATTATAGCCACACGAGATTGCAGGTCATCTATGGCTAGTTAAAGGATAGGTGCTGTTAAATTCTAGCCTGGCATGGGGTCAACACAATAAAAAGTGAACCGGCAGGAGATTTAAGAGAACATCAGTTCAAAAATATCTCTACCTTTTCTCAAAATGTACACTATGACCCATTGAATGTGATCAGCCATGGCTCCCAAGTATTCCCCAACTAAGCAACCGGTGTTCTTAAATTGGGGGTAATGTTAGCAGCTTGACATGTCTCCCTGCAGAGCATAACGATGAGCAAGATGAGTGCATTTTATATGTGAAAAACCTACATGTTGATTTCAATATAGAGCTTGGTCAACATTAGTTAAGGCATAAAAGTGTAGTGCGAGTGAAACGAAGTTAAGACATAGGTGTTACTATTCTTTCGTCGTCGTCTGCGTCGTCCGGACATTCAACAAAAGGTTCAAGTTTTTATTTTCTTGATAACTTGTTTGTTTTTTGATATTCTTGCATCAAATTTTCAGAACTGAACAATCAATATGCTTACAATATAATGCAATGGAATTATTTTTATATAATTTCCATTTTTTTGTTCTTATTTCAGGTTAAAATGAGGATAAATAACTTGTAAAATATTTCACATTCAACAAAAGAATCAAGTTTTTATTGTCGAGCATGCGTAGCGAAGCTCTACATAGGCGTAGCAATTCCGATGTCATCCTCGTCTTCGTCGGCATTAGAAAATGACTTGAATGCTTATATATCATTTATACTATTATGATTTCTTTTCATATAGGCTTGGTTATTTGTTTTAATATATTACTAGGTATGTTTATTTGATTTTTTCACTTTTATCTACATTTTATCATCAAGTTAACTTGAAAAATTTTTAACATATTTTTTTTCATATTGTTTTTATTTATGAGATTGGAAATGAAGTACACATGAATAGTCTCTAAGGTGAATTTTTGATATGATATTTTTGGACTTTAACACTTTACCGTTTCTTGTAACACAGGTGATACATAAGTATAATGGCTTACTCCATCTTAGCTATTTTTGCTAAAAACTATAGAAAAAAAAGGATAGTGTTGGTAATATTAACCAAAGGGTATTCAGCAAAATTGCAGTTAAGTGCTCCCAGTGTTTATTTCAAATTTTATTTTTGTTCTTTATAAAAGACGCCTAAACAACTAAAATACGGTTTACGAACAAAGTAAATGGAAAATGTAGTAAAATAAAATGGTTAAAAACAAAAACTGTACTGAATAGCATCTTAATCTCCTACGTCAATAAATGATCTTTGAAATGAATGGAAAAGACCTTATGCATCACTGGTGAAAGCGTTACCCTGCAAAAACTTAAAATCTAGCAACCCTTCAGATAAATCGTAACTGCTAGGCTTGGCAGAGAAGTCTTGAAAATGAAATCCTAATTATTGTCGAGTTTTTACCAAGCTCAACATATATTTATTTGAAGGTCTCCAACAAATTTTACTTAGCAACATTTGTTTTTATGGGTATTTCAACCAATATGGACTAATTATTTTTCAGTTCAATTGAAATTTTCTTGGTTAAACTATTTTACTTAGGTTATTGTTTGTTTATTTCAAGTTATAGAACAACATTTGCTTAACAAATTTTTTTGTATAGGTATTCTATTATTTAATAGGGACTGATTGTTTTTCAATTTAGTTGAATATTTTTTGTTTTAATGAAAAAACGTATTGGAGAAAGTTGAACTGAGCCGGTAACTTTACATAGGTATTTATTTTCAAAACTACTTGGCAAATAGTTGCAAAGTAGTGAGATATGGGGTGAATATGATCATTTATCACTGGCATTTTTTATTGATGTTTACAATTGATAGGCGAACCAACTGTACTGGTTTTCCCACACTGATATACAAATGTAGGTTAGGCTAATAGGTGTTTTTGGCCAACAAAAACCATTTAAGGAGCAAAGTCAGGCTAGGTTTTGTTTAGTGCATTATGATAATGCTAAACTTTGCTCAAATACTGCTTTATGGAGAACCAAAAGAATAGATTGTCTTGTTTGAAACTGTGATGTCATCTGATGTTTGGTATGCCTGTTTGTATGGGCATTCTGACCAATATGCACTAATTCTTCCAATTTAATTGAAAGTTTTTGATTATAATGAAAAAACAATTTTTTTTAAGTTTGCAAATTTTGGTTAAACTATTTTATAAGCTGATTGTTAGTTGATTTCAAGTTATACAACAATCTTTGCTTAACAAAATTTGTTTGTATAGGTATTCTATCTAATAGGGACTGATTATTTTTCAATCTAATAAGGATATTTTTTGTTTTAATGAAAAAACATATTGGTGATAGTTGAACAGAGCCGGTAACTTTATATAAGCATTTATTTTCAAAACTACTTGGCAAATAGTTGCAAATTAGTGAAATATGGGGTGAATATGATCATCGTTGCTGATAGTTGTTGAAACAAAACAATACAAAAGTAGTTTTAACCTGTACTAGAAGCTTATTTATCACTGGCATTTGTGATTGATGTTTACAATTGACAGGCTGTACTGGTTTTCCCACACCATGAAATACAAATGTAGATTAGGCTAATAGGTGTTTATGGCCAACGAAAACCATTTGAGGAGCAAAGTCAGGCTAGGTTTTGTTTGGTGGGTCATGATAATGCTAAACTAAACAAAAGAATAGCCTAAGCCTTGTTTGAAAATGTGACATCATCTCGATGTTAGTTCGCCTGTCATTTGAATGTGCTTAATTTTTTGTCAAACAACTTATTTTGGCTATTACTTGAGCTATATTAATTAAAATATTAATTAAAATATTAATGTCTATTTATATTATACTGAACTGGAAGATAAAATGTTTCAATGGCATCTATTGTTGCTGGCAGCAAGACAGAAATTCCAACCACTGTCATACATTGTTTACTATGCACAAATGATCTTCACCTTCCCCATGCTTAATAAAAATTCATAAACTACTGGTTGTTTTTATTCAGATGAGCTTTGGTGTGTGACCTGTCATACATCTAGTTTATATATTTATGTTGAATCTTCAATAAAACTATAATGTAAGGTTTTGTTTTTGAAAATTAACACCCTGTCCCTGGTAGGTAATTTCATGTGTACTTTCTTATCTAAAGATAAACAAAATAAAATTTGGGTTAATCTTTACAATGCCAATGCGAGTTTGCATTTTTTCAATAAAGGATTTTTAAGCAAAAATAGCATTTATTAATTAAAGTTGTAATATGATGAAATATGTCTATTAAGCTACAAATTATTTAAATAGATGCAATATTAAAGTATTTACAAAGATATATATATTGCAAATCATACGTCTGATTACTGTTAAATGTCTAACGGTTGTGACGTCACGCCCGGATGATATCATATTTAAAACAAATTTGCTCCTCAAATAGTGTTTTTTTGGCTACCAAAAACCATTTGAGGAGCAAAGTAAGGTTAGGTTTTGCTTTATGGGTCATGATAATGCTAAAACTTACTTAAATACTTGTCTATATAGGCTAAATCTTGTTTGAAATTATGACTTCACAACATAAGTTGTCGTTCACTTGCGCTGGTGTTGGTAAGTTATACCAAAATTTGTTTATTCTCATATATAATACTATAAAAGCTAAACAGGAAAATTTTATCTTTAATTTTAAGTAAACTTTTAACAAAAATGCACTAAATTATTGTAATTCATAAAGAGAAAATACAACAAGATAATAGAATGAACCCACAAAGACAACTGAATAATGTAAACAAACAATTATCAAAATAAGACTCATTTTTGCCGAATAGAATCATTTGAAATTGAAGTGGGGCTCTAAAAATCCAACTGAATTAAGGCCTGTCTTCATTGTTCTTGTTTATATGCATAAACTATTATTTTAATTCAATAAACAATACTAGATAATTGGAAAACAGTTCAAGTATTTAGTACCGTAAATATTTTTGTATATAAACATTTTGAAGTGTAATAAAAATAGATGAACTTAAAAAATTCTTTTCATTAACCCTATTACATCAATGCTAGCATTCATTATACAGAAACATAAATAGGGTATAAATCAATATTTGTTGGCGTGGAGTACACTATGACGTAGTAACTCTACTTGCAAGTATATCAATTTTCGTTTTTTCTTGCTATTAAAATAAAGAACTATGTGTGTGTGTACTTGCACGCTTACATGCTGGGGTCCGAATGGGAACCACAGGTATATTCAGACGAGTCTCCGACAAGACTTCCAGGATGGCCTCCGTGATAGAATTCGCTTGCAGTCGGCACTAATGGACTCGTCAGTGTCAGTCAGTTTTAATAGTCATATGACAAAAACATATTTACGTCAGTAGAACAGTCAGTCATCCAAGAGTGACTAACACAACAATAAAACACCAAGGAAAAATACGAATGCACCAGAAAAAGGTGTATTCATGTAGCACAAATAAGGAAAACACATACACAAAAGACAACAATAACACAAATACACAAGGACAGAAACCAGCTAACAGTTGTTCAAGCTTATGAGTAAATCAACAGGCTCTCGCCCAATGCATAATGAAGCCTGGCCTTAAATATGGGGAGGGAGGGCGTAATCACCACTTCTTCTGGAAGATTATTCCAGACCCTTATAATTATGTTGGTAAAAAATCTGGCCCTATGTCTGTGTTCACGCCAGGGAGAAACAACTTTTCCGGGTGACCACTAGTAAAAGAAATGGCCACAACGGTAAACAGTCCATTCAGAGATGGTAGGAGCCTAGAGACTACCTTCCACACCATAATATGGTCTGCCTGCAAAAGTCTGCCACTCATAGAGTACAGGGACAGGGCCCTAAAACACTCATCATAGTTCATCCCCTCCAAACCACTAACGGAGCGTATGCAACGACGTTGAACTGCCTCAATTCTCCTCATATCCCCAACGTACCCATTCAGGGTTCCTATGCTGTCAGGAATTTTGATGCTCTATCAGGAATTGTCAGGAATTTTAGCTAAAATCTGTTTTATAATTTATTATTAAAGCATTATTAGCATTACCTATATATACAATAGGTATATATATAATATTGAGAATATTATTTATAATAATTGGTGTTTAACTTTATATAATCCTACAGGGAATAGAATTTACATTTTAAGGTGATCATTCGACATTCCCTTAGGTTTCCGAGTCAAAACTTTTATTTTTTATGAAAAATGCATTCGTTTATTTCACATACATCTTATTAAGCTGTGTTTGAAAAACCAGCTTCTATATGTGACCTCTGATTGTTGTTGTTAATGGGACGGTGGATGATTTGTGGACTCTACCAAAGTTTTGCATTTTTTTCAAAAAAATAAAAAAATATTCATTTTACAGAAAAGTTTGGTAAAGTAAAAATGAAGAACCTAAAATTTTACACTGGTATCACTAAAGAATATTTTTCTTAAATCAATATTCACTTACTAAAACATACATTTTATAAAAACTTGAAATTCATGGTTAACCGAGATTTTTATTGTCGAGCGTGCATAGCGAAGCTCTACATAGGCATAGCACCATAGCAATTCCAATGTCGTCGTCCTCCTCGTCGTCGTCGGCGTTAGACAATGACTTAAATGCTTATATATCATCTATACTGTTATTATTTCTTTTCATATAGGCTTCATTATTGGTTTTAATATATTACTAGGTATTTTTATTTGAGTTTATCACTTTTTATCTACATTTTTTCATCAAATTAAATAAATAAAAATTTTTAACAAATTTTTTTTTCTTGATATTTTGTTTTTATTTATGCATCAATGGATTGGAAATGAAGTACACATGAGGAGTCTCTAAGGTGAATTTTTGGTAAAATGATGTTCTTTCTTTTTGTAACACCTTTTTTGATTTGACATTTGTAGAGATAATTTTTTTAAAGTTACTGAATGAATCATCGTGAGACATTTGAACCATCCGGTTCGTGGATTACTAGTTTATTTGAAGAGTTACAAATAATTTTGTTGAACAAAAGTTGTTTGTTACGACTATATAACAAATTTTGTCATAAGTAATTTTTTTTGAAAAAATTACATGGAGTTATAGGCAAAATATAGGATTTGTGGAAATAGCCTAATTTTCATCTAAAAGTTGAAGTTTTTAATTTATTTAAAGAGTTATAGAACATTTTATTGAGGAAAAGTTGTTTATAATGACCATCTAACCAATACGATCAAAAGTATTTTTTTTTCTAAAATTAACATTTACGAAGTTATAACCAAAAAAACCCTCAATTTTTAACAATTTTAAAAAATTAAAAAATTTTGAGCAAAGTTTAAAGTTTTTTATTTGAATAGTTACAAATAATTTTGTTGAAGAAAAATTGTTTTTTATTATAACCATCCAATCAAAATTTCCAAGAGTATTTTTTTTATGAAAAAAACACCTTAAAAAAGTTATAGTCAAAAACGGAGTTTTTGGACTCTGGAAAAATTTTTATTTGAAGAGTTACAGAAAATTTTATTGAACAAAAGTTGTTTATAATGACCATCTAACAAACATTACCAGAAATATTTTTTTTCATAAAATAAATGTTTATTGAATTTTAGCACGCAAGATTGTAGGTCATCTATGGCTAGTTTAGTTCATTTGAAGCTCTACAACAAAGTTTACTTAACATCATTGGTTTGTATGGACATTTTTACCAATATGCACTATTTCTTTTTTCAATTTAATTGAATTGTTTTATTTTTATGAAAAACACCTTTTTTCAACTCTGAAAATATTCTTGGTTAAACCTTTTTACCAAGCTCATTTTTGAGTTTATTTGAAGTTGTACAACAAAGTTTATTTAACAACATTTTTTTGTGTGGACATTTCTACCAATATGCACTCTTTTTTTCAATTTAATTTATTTTTTTTTATTTTTTTGAAAAACAAATTTTTTTCAACTCATTTTTTTTGAGTACATTTGAAGCTCTACAACAAAATTTTCTAGACACCATATGCATGTATGGGTATTTTAGCCAGTATGTATTAATTATTGTTCAATTTAATTGAATGTTTTTGATATTAATGTAAAAACAAATTTTTTTCACCTCTTTCAATTTTTTTGGTTCAAGTTTTCACCAAGCTCAACATATATTTAATTGAAGGTCTCCAACAAATTTTGCTTAACAACATTTGTTTTTATGGGTATTTCAACCAATATGGACTAATTTTTTTTCAATTCAATTGAAATTTTCTTGGTTAAACTCTTTTACTAAGGTTATTGTTTGTTTATTTCAAGTTATACAACAAAATTTGTTTCTATAGGTATTCAAATAGCAGGGTTGGAGCTACCCGGGTACCCATCCAATTACCCGCCGCATTTTTGATTGATGTTTACAATTGACAGGCGTACCAACTGTACTGGTTTTCCCACACTGTAAAATACAAATGTAGGTTAGCCTAATAAGGGTTCTTGGCCACCGAAAACCATTTGAGGAGCAAAGTCAGGTTTTGTTTAGTGCATTACGATAATGCTAAACTTTGCTCAAATACTGCTTTATGGAGAACCCAAAGAATAGATTAAGTCTTGTTTGAAAATGTGACATCATCTGATGTTTGGCATGCTTGTTTGTATGGGCATTCTGACCAATATGCACTAATTCTTTCAATTTAATTGGAAGTTTTTGATTTTAATGAAAAAACAGATTTTTTTTTAAGTTTAAAAATTTTAGTTAAAATATTTTACTAAGCTTATTGTTAGTTGATTTCAAGTTATACAATAACGTTTGCTTAACAAAATTTGTTTGTATAGGTGTTCTAATTAATAGGGACTGATTATTTTTCAATCTAATTAGAGATATTTTGTTTTAATGAAAAAATATATTTGAGAAAGTTGAATACAGCCGGTATAGGCATTTATTTTCATAACTACTTGGAAATAGTTGTAATGTAGTGAAATATGGGTGCATATGATCATCATTGCTGAAAATTATTAAAACAAAACAATACACAAGTCGTTTAAACCTGTCATGGAAGCTTCTTTAT
>JARUHE010330800.1:0-10914 GCA_031471125.1 Archaeomysis grebnitzkii | reverse complement strand
TATGTGTGTGCGTGTGTATGTATGTGTGTGAGTGTGTATGTATGTGTGTGCGTGTGTATGTATGTGTGTGCGTGTGTATGTGTGTGCGTGTGTATGTGTGTGCGTGTGTATGTGTGTGCGTGTGTATGTATGTGCGTGTGTGTGCGTGTGCGTATGTGTGCGTGTGTGTATGTGTGTGCATGTGTGTGCATGTGTGTGCGTGTGTGTGTGCATGTGTATGTGTTCGTGTGTGTACCTAAAATCTAGTTGCATGAACAAACATTAACGATTAACCTGATCAGTTATGTAGAGAAACAGTTAATAGGTCAACCAACGCCTTAACGGTTTATTATAAGCTTGTCCTAAAAATAACAAATGAAAACCAAGAATTATTTTTCTGTTCACGATACCTTGAATTAATTCAACAGGTAGACGGACTTCAATGTCAAACTTCTGCCAAGAAGTTGAAAAATAAAAACAAATTTTACGGGAAATGGAACTTGGCTGAACAATTAAATATTTTCTTACGTTCGCGCCATGCCAAGAAATAAACAAAAATTCGAGACAATTGAAACATCTGAACATTTAATTATTTTCTTTTGAATTGCACTTCAAAGAAAGCCAAATAAATGTTCCAAATGACATTAATAGGAAAGTTTTTTTCAAGGCAAAATGAATTGCAGATTTTATGATTCACCAAAGCTCTTGCATTTTAATACTATGACTCTTGAAATTGTATTTAATTGTGTGTGGAGCAGAACAGTTTTTAACCTTCAAAAACATTTTAACTGAAAGGAACACGTACAGGTTTGTTATTAAAATTGAAACAATGTAAACAAAGAGAATGCTTTCGCCATGCCACTGGGCGAACGAAGGAAGTGGGAGCGGTCACTTGAGCTCAGAGTTTGCAAGACAGCCACAGACACTTCCTGTGGTGCTTGCCAGGAAGTAAAAACGAGTTTAAGAGGTCGAAAGTCGACTTCGTTGCAATGAGACCCACAAACAAACTTTTATTTTTCATCCAATGAGCCGAAGTCAAAACGCAACTTTTGTGGCCAGCGTTAAATCAAACAAATTCCCATTTGTTCGTTTGGTTCATTTGACCTCAAAATAACGTCCATTACTTCAACTCCTTGCTTTGATTCATATAATTTTTATTCAACAATGATTTAAAAACCATATTTATTTATTTCAACAAAAATATTCACGGTAAATCTTATAATTTAAACATATACAGTACTTTCTTAAATACATTCAAAGCAAACAATCAATATATTTTTCAGAGATAATGTTGTTCAATAAAGGCCGTTGGAGGTATGCTTCATGGAACATAATCATGTAAGAGCATATTTATACATAAACAAGAAAGTGAAGTCTTCGAATTTACTACAAATTATTCACTAAATCATAAGAGGAAATATTGTTCACTGCCAGTTATTTGACTCAGATTGATCAACAAAAGTATTTCCGATGAAAATAATTTCTTCTTCAAAAGTGAAAAGTTTCTTTGAATGTCATTTTTGATATTCATATTTTTGCATTTCAAAAATCAATAAACGTTAACAATCGCTAACTAAATAAAAAAAAATCATGCACAACATACAAACCGAAAAACACTATAAAAGTTAAAAATCAAAAGAAGTACAGTGAATATCACAAAGAAAAGACATATGTGTTTAAATGATACCTAAATATTATTTAGCAATTTATATTTCTGACCACCAGTGTCGCATCTTTCTAATGAATATTGTCATTATAATAACGAGATCAGATGTTTCCGAATTTTTTAGCCAATCATTATCATATTTACACATCACACCACAGTTCCGACTGTAAACAGCAGAACACAACTAATAAACCTACATAGGTTGTGTCAATGAGAAAATGGATACATAATGAAAATTGTGCAATATTATTATTATTACTATAATTAATAAAATACTACTGAAATTTAATTTTTTTTTAATGTTTTGCAGAGTGGATTAACTTATCTAAAAATAAACATGAGATTCTAACTTTCGCCATCACGAGGTGAACACGTGACCCATTGTGTAGAGCGAAGGCAAGATTTTGAATAAACTTAACCCAAAACTTTTACATTTATTTTTACCGATTGTCGAAATTCAACAAAGTTGTTTGCATTAACCCTGTAATAGAAAAACTTCTAAACGGACTATTACGATGCATGAAAGTTAGTACGAGACTATGACTTTGCGGGCATTAATGTGAAGGAAATTTTTAACCGGCTGAGGGCAGCAGGTTAAAAATTCCCTTCACATTAATGCCCGCAAAGTCATAAACTAGTGTTCACCAGAGTGATTTACATTGTTAGTATGAGACGTTAGTGTTACTGAAGTCATTTAAGGTTAATATTTACAATAGTTTGCCATATCAATTTAAAACTTGAGTGTCTTTATAAATCAAATCTATTTTGTGTGAATGATATATAAGATGACGAGAAACGAGGCAACCCATTTGAAAAAACAAAAGAATAATTTTGTGAAATATTGTTTTTGTTCAACATGAACAACTTCATTTCACAGCCTCAAGATTGATTGCAATGCTTCAATTAGTTATAATAAAATTGGGTTATGCTTCAATACAACCTATCTTATGTTAGGTTTAGGAAAATCGTCGTTTAATTAATCATAATAAGACTGAAATTGTTATCTATGCAAGCTGGTTGAAAGAAAATTCCGATATATTGGCTCATAAAGGATACGGCGGGGAATTCCATTTTGACATGTTTTCTTTTTTATTTTGTAATACGGTACTTTATTATTTGGTTTTATTTGGTCCTATTTTATTAGTTTGCCTTACTTTATTATTTGACCCTATTTTATTATTTGATCTTAATTGGATTCTATTTTGATATTTTATCCCATTTTATTAATTGATCTTTTCGCTCAGATTTTACTGCATTCGTTTCGATGATCAATATTCGCTTCTGAATAAATTACTACAAAAAAGCTAATTCAAGCAAACAAATATACTTTGACTTTATAGTAAATATTAATTTATTTGTGAATTAGTATGAAGTGTTCAAAAATATTATAAATTATGTTGAAAATGTGAAGTAAGCAGCAGCAAGATTTATTATAAATAAATTTATGAAAACTTTTATGGTTTCATTTATTTCTATAAAGTTGAATGGGAAACAATTTTTTAAAAGAAAAATAATATTTTTCAGACTGTATAGAAAATTAATAATTTAATTTTGTATATTTATATATTCTTCAAGTTAAAATATAAAGCTAGTCATTTTAAACTTCAATTTTTCCATTGTTTGAAAACATTACTTTAAAATGCGTTGTTTATTAACTTTATAAAATGAACAATGATCAAGTTTTCTATATTTATACAGAATCAAACTACATTAAAACACTTCTGACCTTTGCTTATCAAGAAATATTTTTCCTAAAAAAATAAATGACATTTTAAACATTTGCATTTAATATTGGTAGGTTGATTTTCCCTTAATAAAAGCATTTAAACTTAATTCACTCGAAATATTTCTCGCGTGGCGCCCTCTTTGGCACACTATCAAAATTAACAAAGTTCTAGGGAAATAAATTAAGTATTGGTTGTTTCATGTAAATTATAAATTTGATATTTATACATTTGAAACTTTAACATGATACTTCTAGGAGGGGGGTTATGCATGATAAAATCAGTGAGATCATTAAAATTATAACATAAATCTAAGTATACAATTATGTTATTTTGTGAATATAACAATCAGGGCCAAATGTGAATTCAGATTTTATTATTTCAAAACAAAATAAAAATAAAACAAATCTCGAGAAAGACAATTTAGTCTAACCAAAAGAGTAAAGCTAAAGATGAGATAGCAATACAATAACAACCATCTCACCATTGAATGATAAACCATAAATACTTCAAAACTGCATTTTCCCGGTCCACTAAATATTTTGAACTGCAAGTCAAAATCACATTCCAACAGAATAGAATCGTATTTAAAAATAGAATCAATTGTTTTACAAATTAATTCTCACCTTGAAAAGCATAAAACAAAGAAACATTGAATACTTAACTAAGGTCAACAATGGAAGATTTATTTTTCAAATAAATAAACAATTAATTATTTTATAGACGGAAATTGCAAATAAAACTCTTTTGTATGAACATGTACTTGAACTTGATTTTTAATTAGAACAAAATTCAACGAAATCAAACGAATTTTTTCTTGCGCGACCATGCCATTGAAATATTTTCGTCTATTCTATTTATAGAAGAGTTAATGGTTTATAGATCCATTTATTTGAATGCTCGAGCCTAAATGCTTGAACAATTAATCTTTGTCTCCAATAGATAATGACATTGCTTTATGATGTTTTTTTTTTTTTTTATAAAAATCTAACTTTTCTCATAACTCTACTAAGTGGTAGCTAACCAAGATTGAAAAACCAAAATTTAAAAAAATAATTGTGAAAAAATCCTCCTAATAATCAACAGTAGTTTACAGAGGCTGTTTGTCACAGCCTAAAAACCTAACTTGGGTTTCAACTGACAGAAGAAAAAATTCAGATTAACACAAATATCTGACAACAATTCATATTTTGTCCATCCCTCATTTGAAAACAAAACGGAAACTTTCTTCCCCAATGAACTGAATCAACAAAGGAAGACAAATGCCGTCCATCATTAATTTTCTAAAATAAAAACAATAAAATTTAAAAAAAAACATAATTGGGAAAAAGTTAATAGTTGTATTCTATATAATTCAAGATAAATAAATAATAACAAATAATAAAAATAAAATAAATAATAACAAATAAAAACAACAAACTTTAAAACATTTTATGATGAAGTCTGAGAAAACTTTTAATGAAGTATATTTTTTTAAGTAGCCTATAATGATAGACATGATTGAATATGATCATTCAATACAATTTTTTCACAATGAAGTAAAATTTGTAACTAACATTGATGAGATTAATTCAACTGTAAAATATTCATTTTAACTAAAGAAAAATATAGACAGACAAGTTATGCAAAACATTCAATTAATCTATAAAATACTTAGATGCCAATGTTACTGTTTATCGAATTCAATGTTTTTACAACAAAATTAAATGTGAATATAAAGTTTATGTGAGTGGTAAATTCATGTTTAATTTATACAAACACAGATTTATAATTCAATCTATGTTATGACATTATTCTCAAATAAGAGATTATTTGTTTAATTAATATCTATACTTTATATCAATGTTTTTATTTTATTTCGTTTATGATAAAAAGTAAATATGAATGATATGATTATTACTTTATAAATTATCTGCAATGAAGTAAAAAAAATAAATACAAAATTAGAACAGTTGAAGAAAAACACAGAAAGGTGTCACAAGATAGCTCATCCAAGACGCCTTTGATTGATCAACACCATTTAAACCGCACAACCAATAAAACCATTTAGCAAACAAATGTCGTATTTTTTTAATTTGTGATGCCATGCCATGTCAGTTATACAGTTTCAAATTCACAGACCCCCATCCAAAAAAAACAAATAAGAAAGAAAAAACTATAATGAAAACATTTTAATTCGATTCACTAACAATAGGTTAATGCCTCTCTTTATCAATGACTAATTCGTTCCTCTTGATAGCAACGGGTCAGTTAAAGATTATCTAGGAACAGGTTTAATGTCTAAATATAATGCAAACCATGCTGATGATGTTGCCCCATTGAGATCGAATTAGCATTCACATCTTCCACTATTACAACACAAATGTTGCATTTGCAATGATGCATTGTGCTGTGTCACGTGCAATGTGGTGTGATGGGGAGAATTATTTCATTAAATATTCATTTATTCTCTATAATAAAAATCATTTGTTCTTGCACAATCATTACGGAGGATAATTGTGGAGACGTTTCTATAACATGTGTCTTATTGTCTATTCATTGGAAAACATTAGAAATGGAAATCGCACCAACATCTGCAGCATATTTCATTTGTTAACTAAACTTAATGAGAAATATATTGATGTAAGCAATGCCTCTTCAATTCAACATACGTTATGTACACTCTTTAAAGACACCAAACATATTTTATTTGATAGAACATAAGCCTTAAAGAAAAACATTTTAACAGTCATATTTTATAGATAAACAATATTAATCACAGTTAATATTTTTAGTACCCAAACCTACATAAAATGCGAAAGATATGTCGTTTAGTAACCACTTCTGTCCAAAAAATGTTACCTGAAGTAGTTTTAGGTCATTCAATGTTTTTTTACATTTCTGCTCTCCTATTCAACATAAGTAGCTCAGGATTAGATAATTAAATGTATTGATCCATATTCAATAAACATTTCAATATTAAACAGTTCTAATATTTTGAAAAGCTATCTCATAAAGTTTTCATTTGTAGGCTCAGTCATTTAACCTTACTAGTTTGTTTGCTTTATTTCTTGGCTTTATTTAGTTAGACTGCATGTATGATGGAATTTTACCCAGCTGATAATTATGCTAAAGGTTTTTTCATTTTAAATTACACAAATATTTAAGTTAAAAAGCAAACAAACATTCTTTAAAGGTTGTACGACATTGAAACTGTCCGTATTATTATTAGGAAATGTTAATCATGACTTTTAAACCATTTATAGTTCAATTATATGTGCATGCAATGTCATCATTAATTAACTACTTAATACCAAGTTGGTAAATGTGATTAAACATAAAAATAAATAACTGGTAATTTAATAATCAACAACTGGAGACCTTTCAACAAAGTTTAAACAAAATGAATTTAGAAAAACGTTTGCAAACATGAAAACACATAAATGAAAGAATAATGAATATTACAAACATGAAAATCAATAAACTAATAAAAAAAGGTTCAATAATGATAACATAAGAAATAACAAATGGTTCAATAACGATAACATACGAAATAACAAATGGTTCAATAACGATAACATAAGAAAAAAAATGGTTCAATAACGATAACATGAGAAATAAAAAATGGTTCAATAACGATAACATAAGAAAAAAAATGGTTCAATAACGATAACATAAGAAAAAAAATGGTTCAATAATGATAACATAAGAAACAAAAAAACAAATGTGAGAATCACGTTGTTGGAGAGGCGATACCACACGAATAGAAGATCATGTCTCAATTACATCTAAACGAGGTTGGATGTAATGCGACGACCCAACACTTCCTCACGAAGACATCGTTGATGCGTCGAAAACATTTAATCCACTCGACTGACATTACAATTTTGCTTGGATAAGGTGACAAGCAAACAGGCAAAACAAAAGAACATTAAAATCCAATATAAAGACAAAGAGTAAAATGTCACAAACAAGGTCCATTGTATGTTACTAGGAAAACATTGGTATGCCACACTACAGCTAATACAATTGATCTACGACCTTCAAAAATACGAGAATCTAGAACAAATGTGCACGTGCGTGTGTTTGTTGACATGCATTGTAAGAACGGATTTATTTTGAGAGATTGATTGATTACATAAATAAACGGGCCAAAGCCCAGCGCTGCACTCGGAGGGTATTCAGACTTTCAAACTACAATACTGTAACTAAGTAAGTTAACATAAAATGATTTCGGTTACCAATGAGCAAAACAATGCATTCGTATCATTATTAATATAAACGAAAAACAGAAACCAATCAATGTTTAAACAAAAACATTTTCAACTATTTCCAATGTTGTCAGTGCAAATAAATAAAATAAATAAATAAATAAATAAATAAATAAATAAGTAAATAAATAAATAAATAATTAAACAAATAAATAAAAGTATAATCAAAGTTTGACAGAAGAGAAAGTTGAGGACAAGGGGTTGGTTGAGAAACAACAGCCGATCATTGTAGATTTATTTCCCATAATGAAATCACAAATAATTGAAATTACAAAAAAATAACTTGATCAAAACTTTTATTGTTGATCGCATTTCAAAATATTTTAGAAACAATCAAACTTTGTTGGATCGAATGATCTTAACAGATTATTTAGATGTTTTTATTACTCATTTTTTCTTATACTGTGCAACATAAATACTTTGCAACGACGAATTTTTGTTTTTACAAAAAATATTTTAGAAAACTCTAAAACATAGAAATTTTTTCTTTTTATGTATGCCTTTGGAATTTATTTCGATGTCCTACAAAGTGAAATAAAACAATTTTTGAAATATTTTCCTTTGGTTAAACAATTTTTACAATTATTTAAACTATTGTTCTCACAAAAATTTATTTTTTGGAATTTTTGTTGAAATTATTTTTGGTAATGAAATTTTATCAAATAAAATATCGATTCTTTATCGTTCAATAGAAATGCTAATTATTATTAGTCTCTAAATATTTAGAAATTGTTTTTAGTATTAAGGTGTTATTATAAACGGTTATATAGTTTTTCTATATGTTATTTAAATTAAATATAAAAACAATTAAAATATTATCTTGTAGATAAGAAAACAAGCACGAGTAAATGCTACGCATTAAAGCTATGTTAGTATACTCAAAAAAAGATTTGTAATTGTTGAGTATAATTCTATATATTAATATGTTAACACTTGTATCACATTTGTTTCGAATAAAATTATCTCAAAACTTTCAAATAAAAATCGTGGTTAACCATGAATTTGACGAAAAATTGAATAGGTCAAAAGCTCCAAAATGTTTATTATTTGAAGACGTATAACTGTTTTGTAAAAATGTTCTTCGGGCATCATTTGTTTCAAACAGACCTTTTCCGAAATTTTAAAATAAAAATATCAGTTAAATGAATTTAAACTCTTTTATAAAATATATGTTTTAATAAATAAATACATATTTTGCAAAAAAAATCCTTAGCAACCCCAATGTAGAATGTTATGTTCATTATTTTCATTCAAACAAATTTCTGTAAAATAATTTTTCTATTATTTTGGAAAAAGGGAAAATTGAGTTTCAACAAATCATCCGCATCCTCAATAGCAACAACAAAAACAACAATCAGGGGTCAGTTAAAGAAGCTGTTTTCTGAAACACAGCTTAATAAAAGATTATAGATTGATATAGCATTAATATGTTTATTCATATTTATAGATTAATATAGCATTAATATGCTTATTCATATTTATAGCATTTGAGATGTCAACATTTATTCACAAAAAAATAAATAAAAAAAACTATTTTATACCATTATCTAAAAGTTTCGAATAACTAGCTACGAGAGGTGGCTGTATCACAAACTGTGAATAAAATATATTCTTTGAAACAAAAACAAAATCAAAAACTAAAAAAAAAGCAATAAGAAAGAAACTTCTGAGGAAAAGATCACAGCGTCGTGGATAAATAGAATTGCATTTCATTGAACAAACACAAAACCAGAAAAGCCAACGGGTTTTTCTATTTATGGTGAAGGACTCCATTTCCATCATTTCTGTATGAATATTTGTTTCTTTAAATATTTTTTTTATTACCAATCCCCTCAAAAGGAAGTTTATATAACATCAACTTGTTATTGCAATAATCAAAAATAAAAATAAAACAACACAAACAGAAAAAGGATTAAAACACCTTATATATTATGGTCACAAGATTTGTCAAGAAATTAATTCCCGTTGTTGATTAACACCAAAGTATATGTCAGGTAAACATTTAGATAAGAATAATATTAGTATAGTAGTCTTCGATTCCTGTTTACCTCTAATGCATTTCAAAATGGCAAACCTGAATCTGGTTCTGACGAAATTGATGACGTGAGAATAGGCTACATTACATAATTGTTTTTATATGTTTATATAAAACAAAAAAATATATTGGAGTATGTGTTTCAATAATGTGATTCTATTATGCCAATAAACATTATTTAACATTCAGAAAAACTTTGATTGAAAAATATGAATTGAATGAGAGTGATGAAAATCGATACATATATGAATTCAATGAAATTCAGTTTTTGTATGTAGCGAATTCAATTCTACAGACAAACAATGGAATACACAACAATAAGCTTTGGCATAGACATTGTTTTCTTAATTTGTATTGAAATGCAGGGGAAAAATTTAAACTTATTATTCAGTATTTCCAATTTGCTACAAAACACATTTGTGTGCTTGGAAAGTAGTTAAAACAATCATTTGAAAATGAAATAAAAAAATTTAACGGTTATAAAGACGGCAATAGTCCATCATCTATGATGTATTTATAACGTAATAATCGAGATTGTATTTTTTGTTATTTCTATGAAAGCTTTTAAAATAATTGTCAACCGTTTTGGGTTGACATGCAAAATTATTCTGAAGATTTTTTATATATTAAAAAACATCTGAAACAATTTCTAAATACATACAAAAATGATAAAAAAAACGAATATACTTTTTTTAGATATATCAGACAAAGTTTATCTATAATTTGCATTTCCATCCTGTTAAAATAAATTCCATTGCTCAACAATTTTTCCAAATTTGATGAATCATTTACATTGCGAATCCAAAAATTTATCGATTCAAATGATAAAGTTTTAACCAAAAAAATCAACTCTTAACCACCGCCCACGGCTAAGACAAAGATCCGCCACATTCGAAGGTTATAAAGTCGGACGGACGAGACAGGTGTTTAGCAAATCCGCTGAAAGGCCGAAGAAGGAAACCACAAGACAACAGATTTGGTTTTATGGTCTGCTTGACATGAGCATGTGGATCAAAGGGATTGAAGAGCACCTTCACCCATTCCCTCGACCCGCCAATGCATTTCACATTGATGTCTAATTAACAAGGTAAGATGCAATCGCCAGCAGATGGCTTTATTATGTACACTTAATAATATGTTTCAAAGTCGTCTGGCTGGACAATTCATCTTACAACAAAACAATTTCTTATTTTGACTCACCAAACAGTTCAAAGAGTATTTTCTGCTCTGTCTTCTGGGATATGTAGACTGGCTTTTAAT
>JARUHE010330799.1:0-19083 GCA_031471125.1 Archaeomysis grebnitzkii | reverse complement strand
CGACACCCATGAATATTAAATTTTTAATTACTCATGTACAAAATTAAATAAAGAGTCAAACTAATATAACCACTGATCTATAATATATATAATTTATATTGTTTAGTGTTATGGATTTATTTAATAATTAGTTAAAAATAATTAATCAGTTTGATATAAAAAGATACCAAAAATACTAAATTTAAAAATATATTTGAACAAACTATTATTATTCGTTTGCTAATACCTTACAAAATGTTGTTAATTTTACCTTTTTTTCTAAAATTACAAAAAATATAACACCTTTTGAACAACTTTCTTATTTATTTCTCTAACTCAGACCTTGTAATGGTCGAACTAACAACAAAGAAGCAACTGGTTTACCTCATAACAATCACAAATATTGGTATTGTATAACGTCTCTCTAGTTTCCTAACCCTTTCTAGTGAAAACATTTTTAAAGAAAGGTTACTGACGCTTTTTAAACAGTTTTCCCATTTCTGTTTATAATTAAACTATTAACTCATAAACCAACCTAAAACTATCCTAATTAAATATGTTTCCGCCTCAAAACAAAAGTTACCAATTTATACCCCATTAAACAGGAAAATAAATTTTTGTAAGAAAATAATTTAGGGGAATAAATCTAAAGTTAATATATTTTCTACCATTCATCAACAAACAGAAACAATTACCGGAGTGTCAACAGAGTGTATCTGAGGAATGTTTATGTCAAACTGAACTCGACTTTCATTTATTTTCGAACCATTAACATTCAAACTCCTTCGAAGCAATTTCGTCCACCTTGCTTCACTTCATCAAAGTTTTGTACCTCCAATGAAGCTCCCCTTTTGATCAATTAGTTGGTGTGTTACTTTTACCTGATTCTGTGAAGGTAGTCTAGTGGGTGTGGGGATTCATTTGTTTTGAGCTTTGGCAGAAAAAATATCTATAGATTTTTTTATTTAAGCAAGGGTATTATTTTCAGGGGATTATATATAACTTTTAATAAAATAAAAACTTTAAAAAAAACTAAAAAAAAACTTCAACATCATATAAGAATAGTGAAATGTTTTCGAAACTCATTAGAGTTGAAAACATCTTTTTTCTAATGAAAATATAGTTAGAAATGTTTTAGGAGTGATATACCTCAAATATTTTTCGTTCTAAAACTTAAACTTATTGAAGCAACTACGTTTTTATAGTGTTCATGGACTTGTACATTTTTCAAAAGTAGACTAAATATTTTTATTTTTTTATTTTAAAGCAATGATCATTTAACATAAATAAAAGAGATATGCATCATGAATGATATACATTTTTCAAAAGTAGACTGAACATTTTTTTATTTTAGAGAAATGATCAGTATTACAAATGAAAGATATATGCATCAGGAATGATTTATCTTGAGAATTTTTTTCCAAGACTTGAATTTATTGATATAACTATGTTTTTTATGATGTTTGTGGACTTTTTCTCAAAAGTGAACTAAACATGTTTTCATTCGTTTTTTTTACAGCAATTATAACACAAATGAAAGATATATGCATTAGGAATGGTGTATCTTAAATATTGTTTTGTAATATCGGAATTTATTGAAAGAACTAAGATTTATTTGAACTTGTTAAATTATTGTATAATTCATAATAACATTAACATTATCAACATTATCAAAATCGTCATTAACAAAATTACCATTAACAACATCAAAATTCAAATTAATATCACCATTAACATTAAGAAAATTAACATCAGTATCATATTTAATATAATCAACTTTAACATCATTAGCATTAGCATAACCAATTTAAACATTAATGTTTAAATTGGTTATGTGATATCAATTCTATGTGTTTATACTACATGACATTGAGAACGCATATTGTTTTATTATAAATTATTTTAGATATGTATAATTTGTTTGTGTATGTTTCCTTTTTTGTTTTGCGAAATAGATAACATTTGTTTTTCTGTCATTTACTTCTTTTAGAAACCATAGTATTTTTTACACATTAGATTACTACTTATTTGATATATCTAAGAGGTGTAGTGAAGTGAACAGTGTTTCACTGATAGATTAGTTGTCAATTAGTAGTTTAAATCATTTTTTGTAAAATTATTAGTTTTACTATATGTGCAAGAAATAAGATAAATATAATTTTGTTTGTTGTGTATTTCTAAGTTATAAATTTTAAAAACAAAACAACAACTATTTGAAAAAATATAAACGAATTAAAATTAAATTATTTCTGGAATTGAAATATAATACCCTATAATTCGTACATATGATAACTTTTAAAAGTACTAGAACCACTCAGTGGATAATAATACCTTGGTGAAACTGTACAAACGTTATTAATAAAGCAGTTGTGACAGTGTATGAGCGCTTCCTATCAACAAAAACAATTAGTTCTGAAGTATTCAAAACTATGCGCGAATACATTGTTAACAAATGTGGGTTGGATTTCAATTTGTGTGCAGGTGCTGTTTTGATGGAGCCGTCACAATGAGATGGTGATTTTCTGGAGTAGTTACTTAGATTAAGGCGCTTGCTCCAAAATGTAAGTCAATTTA
Source organism: Archaeomysis grebnitzkii (assembly GCA_031471125.1). Lineage (NCBI taxonomy): Eukaryota > Metazoa > Arthropoda > Malacostraca > Mysida > Mysidae > Archaeomysis > Archaeomysis grebnitzkii. The sequence continues at coordinate 16,530 of JARUHE010330799.1, read as the reverse complement.
CTGCTTTCTTCAACAAGAAGTCTTGTAAAAAAAGTTGTCAACAAAACTAAGCATTGTGCTCAGCGAGGTTGTAAACATTGTGAACAAAGTAAAGGTGAATGTTTTGAATTCAAGACTATTCGTTACATTATTGGTAACATTGGAGCTCGTCATAAACGGATCATGTTGCATGCCAATGTACGTTATTTGTTGAGGGGTAAAGTCCTGTCAACAGTGTTTAACCTATGAATTTTTCCCGACAAAAAAAAACAAATTTTCACAATTGTTCGGGGATGTGGATTAGATGGACAAGCTGACTGCTTAGTTGATATATTTGCCATTTTGAACGATCTCGCCATGCAGCGAACGATGGCTTCGCGTTTCATAATGGCAGACATGATCGAGTGACTTTAATGAAAGCTGGAAGGATTTGAGAGTCGAGTGTCAAAGAGATTGTTATGACATGTTTCATCAATTAGCAACAATCATCGCTGATGAAGGTACACGACTTAATATTACTTATCTACGGAATGCATCATAGAAAACTTGACGAATCTGCTAGACCAGTTTCAGTTTTACTTTCCAGCAAAATAAGAACCACGGAAAAAAAAACAAAAAACCCAGATTTAAGGTTAATTTGAAAAATAAAACCAAAAACCCTTTATATTCCTGAAAACATGATATGGGTGGAAAACCCTGTTGAAAATGAGTTGTTGAAATTTTCTCATTTCCTTCTAATGTTGCTTAAATTTTGCGTTCCGAAATTTGTGTTGCTCGCTGTTTGTCTCAAGTTTGTGCACTGATTTGATGGTATTTGAGCATTACGAATGGCAATCCATTTTATAAGGGTTTAGCACGGTAGTTTTTAGATTTTATGGTTTATGTAGGAAGCTCAGCTAAAAGCTTAATGGTTTACCTGACAGTTTATATAGCTGTACTTTATGTAGGCCTGTGCTAAGAAAAACACATAATTCATTAAAATTAAAATTAAAATAATTTGGAAACTTTAAAATCTAGAAAAGTCACTTGGTTGGTGTAACAATAGTTGTGGTTCACTAAAATATTAATATAAATTAACTCTAGCTGTTTTAAGCTACTCAATCACTTTACAAATGAAACCGACATTTTCGTAATTTGATTTCATGTTTTAATTTCTTACAATAAACAACAAAACTTTTGTTTGAGGACCCTAAGTTATTTCTTGGACGATGGTACGTTAATATTTGTAGAACAATATTTTATATGACATAGTATTTTTGTTATTACAAAGAAAATAACAATTGTAATTCGAAAACAGCATTCGCCTACTTTCTGATTGTACGCCTATTTCTATAAATTATTGAACAGTCTATTATATTTAACTACAGTAGTGCTCAACTAAGAATAAATGGATAATTAATTTCATTTTTAACTTTAGCAGAGAAAGTATAGAAAAGTATAGTAAACACTTAACACCATGTACATTACATTGAACCAATTTAAGAAATACATGTGTTAACCACAAAATCATTCTCTATTTAGATTCGAGGAGGCACTGACATATTTTTAACAACAAATTTACTTAAATGAATTATTTTGTCATGTACAATTGATAATTATTAATAATATGAAATATTTTAATATTTATGACATTTTATTGTGTATATAAAAATAAAAAAGTATGCGTGAATGACGTATTTATGTCAGTTTAACATACTATACGAAATTGTACTTGCTTTTCTTTTTATAATTCCAAAATCCTGGTCACAAAACTTAGGTAATTAGTCAGCCAATATGACATGGTGGTTGGCGCGATGAGTAATTATAGATTACTATAAAGAAATATATATTTCTACATATCGGAATAAGGAAAATGATGATTGTAGTTTAATTTACCATCAGGAATAAGAGGGTTAACACGTAGAAAATAAATGATTGGTGCGGGCGATTTGAAACTAATGGACTGATTCAGGGTGTAGGCAACGCCAACTCTACTACATATCTTTCGCATCGAAATCCTTATTACACAAACGTTTTCGACCCATATTTTCTTGATACGGATTAACTTTCTTGTCGTTCGATCATTAATAAAATAGTTGATCTATGATCAACAAAGTTGATCAGAGATGAAAACATTTGGTTGATATCACAATTATGGCTTGTATCAATGCTACCAGTTGTGTTTCCAATGTTTTTTGTATTAGTAAAAATTTTATGGCAAATAACACGGGAGGCCTGTAGTAGAGTCGGCGTTGGTGTAGGTTTGACCTTTATAGTTAACACCATAGTTTATTGGATGTTGTGTAATGTTGAAGAAAAAAATCACATTTAAAATCATTTATTTCAACACGGACTTGAAATACACATTATTTATTGTATATAAACGCAATTTATCAATAATTATTGTTTCTAGTACTAACAGTTTGCAAACAGTTCGTAAATTTTGAAAATTTATGACGTCATATGTGTTGCTGACTCTAACAGTCATCAAAAAGACAGAAATTTACAAACTTTCTCGCTAGCATGTTTGAGCCGTGACGTCATACATGTAAACAAAGAATTCATTATTTGAAATACAAAGCACGAGTAACATCGCTCCCGGTAATGATTTTATACATTTTTTATTATTTTTATTTTTGTTTTTCAAAAAGCAAAATTACACAACCATTATAAACAAGTTAAATGTATAAATATTGTACATAGTTTCTTTAAAAAGAGTTTATAGCCTAACAAAAAAAATTAAATCAATCAATCATGGCAATTTTTCGATTGCCGTTTCCTTCCTCATAATTCAATTATAAACTTTTTAATATTTTGTTTTAATTTAATAAAATTACTAAACTCAACTAATACTTACAAAAATTCATCCTTAGATTGACTTTTTTGAATAAAAATTAAAAGCTAATTTTTATTGGAGTTTGTTCCCATAAACAGCAGCAAACATGTAAAATTCTGCATAAACTCGAAAAAGTTGAATTCATGTTCACAAATATTTCCTTCTGTACATCATATAAATGAAAAAATCCATAAACAACTTCACAATTATCTTATTATATTGGACATATAACAACAACAATACGAAATATAAAATATTTAAAATGTTATTAATAAATATACCTTTCACACGCTAGGAACAGTTTGTTTTTGTTTACAAAATTACAACAGCTGATCAAAAAATTTTAGCTACGCGCGTTTCTAAAGGGAATGAAACTGTTTCAAAATTAGTGACGTATTTGTGACGTCCGAATTTTGAAACTGTTAGTATTAGAAACTGGCCTATAAATTGGCCTAAAACATTATTCTTAACATTATAATTAAACATAATTATATACATTATATATGCCTCATAGCCCATGAGATGTATAGAGATACTGCAGGTGTTTCCCCCCCCCTGCTATACGCATTAGACTTATCAAAAATATTCATAATCCACTTAAACCTTCGGAAAAAACCTTGTTATTCATTCGAAATCAGGTTACAGGGTAATTTACCCCTCTCCCCTCACCATCACTTTTGAGGAGCAGTTTTGTGATATAAAACACTTATTGCTTACACATTTTATTGAGTACTAATATATAGCAAAAAGTTGAGTTTTTGAGTTACTTTAGCTTTTGTTTTAAATATTTTGAAACATTTCAGCATATGCACCTTTTCGTTTCCAGTAAAACAACTGATGAGGCCTTCAAATAAGTATGCAAAACAAGCAATACCATCAACAAGCGCTTCCATATAACATGTGATATAGTATGGCACTCTTATTCAAACAGCAACAAAATTACATAATTTTGAAAAACGAAAGGACCTTCGTCAGAAGGTTGTTATAATGTATCTGCGACCCAGTAAGTTTGTTGTATTTGTGTAAGAGTTTGTTTAATTATTAAATTTTATTTTTCTTTTACTTCTGAAATGAAAACTTAAAATAATAGAGTTATTAATGATAACTATGTGAAACTACTTTTGGATGAACATTTTTACCATTTTTCTATTGGACGTTTGGCTGAATGTCTCGTTCAAATAGTTTCATGTAATTTCAACCAGCATGTTAGTACATGTTAGTACATGTTAGTACATGTTAGTACATTTTTAACCAGCATGTTAGTACATGTTAGTACATGTTAGTACATTTTTAACCAGCATGTTTGTACATTTGAGCACTGATGTTTGACTAACTGAACAAAAGTTAAGTTATGTTGCTTCAGAAAGCAATCTCTAATCTATAAACGGATTTTAAATCAATTTAAAAACTATACAAATGGATTTGTCAAAGTTGTCAATAAAACTACTTATTGTATATTATGGAATATTTTGGAAGTAAATGTGTAAAGGTTAAAATAATTGTATTGCGATAAATGTTCGGTCAACTAAATAATAAATAGAAAAAAAACTGAAAGGCGATTGTTTAAGAAATTCAAATTAAGGAGCGTATTTACGTCCAAAATATCTCTGTTCATTTTACATTTATTAACCCTTTACAAAATGAATCTAAAAAGAAGTGACAAAATAGCTAAGTAGTTGCAGTATCATGAATTACTTCGTTACGTTCACGATTCACAATAATAACAAACAGTTTGCTTTCTGTCTTACAAAAATCTATTTTCGAAAAAAGTATAAATTGCAATTTTGTTTAGTAATGTGAAACCTTTCACCAAGAAGATATATTTTATTTCCTAACGTAATGCAAACCTTAATTGAAAAATAATGCATCATCTTTTGAGTGGGCAGACTTCATCAAACAGACAAATTGCGCACGAGAACATTATCCTTTAATATCTTTGGTTGTGGACACAAGTTTATTTGATTAATTATTTATGTTTTTATTTGGGATTTTCTTAAAATAAAATATTTTTTAAGACAATATAACCAATTTAAAAAACATAAATACAATGTGAAGGTTTATGTTCCTATAACGCATATACTGTGTTCACTATATTGTGCTTGAAAACACTTTTACTTTAATTCAAGATCTTTTGCATCAATTGCTGTGAAATTTAGACAGGTTATGAGTGTCTAAAATATTAAAAATCTTCCAAGGTTTTATTTAACTTTGCTGAAAAATAGATAAACTATTAACATTTTCGTTCAAACATGCATTCTGCTTTATTATGCACAAATAAAATAACATGTTTGAATCTATCAATTTCATGACTCCAAGATCTTTGGCATGTGTAGATAGCGGAATTGATTCAGCTCTGATCTTTAATGTTTTTAGACTAATTTGATTGAATTATTTGCTGGTACCTATAATAATGTCTTCAGTATTTGCATCGTTAATGAGAAGATTGCGAGTTGTAGAAAATGATGGATTGTATTAATACATGCTTCTATTTAATTGTATATATAAATTATTTTGTTTAAACCATAATCATTTATCTGTTATTTAATTTGTTTTATCCAGATATTTAAATTTTGCATAATAACTAAATTGTACACTCAGCAATAAACTTTTAAGAAAAGTCAAAACATTTACATTTAGGAAAACCACGGTTGAAATTATTTTTAGGTTGCAGTTGCCACGTGAGCAATATTTTTGCAACTGCATTCATGCCACAATTATTCTTTTATTAGTAATACAGTAGTATGAACCATATCTATGATATAGTTATTTGGTTAACCCAAACGCTGGATTTTATTATTGCAGCGCTCCAGCTTTAAAGTTATGATTCTTACAACTCAACCACTTTTCTATGGATATTTGCGTTTTACTTTGTATTCTAATCCGAATTATCTATTAATCTACATATAATAACACGTTTTGAGAGATAATACTGTAAATGGTGATATTCCATTATTGATTAAAAGCTGTATCCTGTCTATTGTTTCTAATAGAATAACTTTTATTTTATTCATTTAATCTAAATCATTGGAATCGTGTTCTGTTTAAATAAGCATATAATACTAATCAAACATAAGAGCAAGTACGTTATATTACATTAATCTATAATTAAATAGTGCTTGCGCTCAGGAGGACACAAACACATCACACGCACACATACGTAAATCTGGACTCACACACACGCACACAGATCCATCAAACGTATGCATACCTACATAAACGGAACATTCACATATACATGCGTACACACACAAGAACACACGTACATACACAAAAGTGAGTTGATAAACACATTTTGTTACATACAAACATGCACACACACACGAACACACACACGCACAGACACACCCTAGGCACATGTTAATAAATTATAATAATTTGACTATTGTCAATATTCCAAAGATACTTTATTAGGTTATGTGTGTAATATACTGGTTCATACAATATCCTTATACTCCGTGGTAGGCAGTATGGTAGTCTATTTGTATGATGTTTATCACATTTTCTGTTCTTCATTATTAGATTATCTTTTCATTTAATGTATATACACTGAAAAATCTTGACTAACTTTTAGGATAGCCAAAATTTATATCATCAAATTAACTAATCTTTGTTAACAGTGATACTTTTTTGTTGATTTAATAAAAAAAATGTTTGCACAAAGTTTTGTGATCTCAATTTTGAATATCTTAACCATAAAAGTTAGTCAGGTGTCTTCAATGCATAATGATAACCCATCATACAATGCTGGGCATGGAGATTTAAATATAAAAAAGACGAACTAACATAAAAAAAATAGTAGAGCCTTGATAAGATACCAAACAATGAACGACAATGAACAAATAAGACATGATAGTGTTCTTTATACGGAGAGCTATAGCAAGACGTCATGATTATGAAAGCATTAGACAATCCAACAAAACGTTCTCATTTTTCCATACGGCATAAAAACAATTTCGACCACAATGTATCTGTAAAAAATGTTGTTTTGGATTGCATTGAGAAGTAAAACGCCTTCAATAAACAACTCACCAATACCATCAAACACAAAACCAACACGAACAATAGCATAACAAACAGACTCACAAAGAAACTAACACTCAACACCAATAGTCATCACTCCAGCACAAACAACCTTAGCAATAAAATTCTCCAAAAACAATAACTCCACTGGCCCGGACAACATAAACATCGGACAGCTAAAACACATGGGACCAATAGCCATCACAACACTCACCAAGATATACAACAACGTAATCAACATGAACTCAATACCCAACATATGGAAGATAGCCAAAACAATACCTATACACAAACCCAACAAAGACCCATCTATAGGATCATCTTACAGACCCATATCACTATTATCACCCATAGCCAAAACACTTGAAAAAATAATACTTCCATACATTATATCCAACATCAACCATCTCCTACACCAACATGGTTTCGGCAAATAACACTCCACCACTACAGCATTACACCAAATCATTAACATCATCACTACAGGATTTAACCAGAAAAGATCATCCACACGAACAATAGCCATAGCACTGGACATGAGCAAAGCATTTGACACAGTACATCTCCATAAACTAATAGAAAAACTGTGTGACTATCCGAGAAATTGCGGAAGAGGTGGGCATCAGCACTTTTTCGGCACATTCCATTATGACTGAAGACTTGGCCATGAAGAGAGTGGCGGCGAAATTCGCCGAAGCTGCTGACGACAGAGCAAAAGGAACTTCGTGTTGAAGTCTCACAGGACATGCTGGACTCCACTTCATTCAGACTTTTTTGGCAAAAAATCAGACCCATGTGGATCAGCAGGCTCCTTATTCTCCTGATATGGCTCCTTGCGACTTCTGGCTATTCCCTAAACTCAAGAGACCATTGAAAGGAACGCGATTTCAGACAAGAGAGGACATTATGACTGCTACGACAGCCGAACTAAAGTCCATTTCGAAAGAGGCTTTCTCGGAATGCTTCCAACAATGGCGGCACCGCTGGGAGAAGTGTGTGGAGTCCCAAGGAGACTACTTTGATGGTGATTAGGTTTCCAACGCTCCAGGTATGCCCGTTTTCATTCCCCAGCTTAAGGTCGGATACTTTTCTAACAGCCCTCGTATACCTATCAGACATCCCAGACCCACCACAAAACGTTCACACTATAACATATGCAGACGACATCACAATACTATCCTCACACATAAACCCAATAGTAGCTGAACAACAAGTACTACCATATCTCCAACAAATACACCTCTTGACAGCCCAAAACCAATTAACATTAAACGCTAACAAAACCACCGCCACTCTATTCACACCTGATCCAGCCGAAGACAGCAGAACACTACAACTCCACATAAATAACACCTTACTCCCAGAATAAATTAAATGAGTCTTACCACAAGAGTTCAATTAACGTCGATAATTTATTTATTTAGTAGGACTAGAGATAACAAAACATATGAATTTATAGTTTACTATATTTTTATGGAGACGTCAGACAGAGTTTTGAGGTTTTTAGGACCGCACACGCCAAAGAACGTTAATCCAATTAGTTATGTCCAGTTGTGTTGCTCGCCACGTTCCACACCATGCACCACCCAAAAACCTGAATGCTGCTAGATGTCCACATCTGCCAAACAAAGTATACTGCGCCTGCCAAGGCGATTATTATACATATAAACGTATACAATCACCAAAGCAATAATTATACATGTATTTAATAAAAAGAATTATTTATTTTTCAAAGACAATTATTTATCTATATTTAAATATCCCTAATTTAAAAATGGTGGTCGGTCTCTCCAATATTATACTCGAGAAAATCTGCGGAGCTAACTTATGTTATTGCACTTTAGAGTTCACCACAGTTCTGCCTGTAATACATGTCAAGCTTTGAGATGCCAATTAGTAATAATAATTAACATATTATAATGCACATGTTACACAAATAAATATCAATCACTACGATAAAAACTCATAAATTCAACTGTAGTTAATCCATATAAACATAACTAAACACAAATTTAAACTAATTAATGCATTCCTAAATTTTAGAATTAAACTTAAGGTACAACAGGATCGACCTCTACTAAACACTGAAAATAAATATTTATTACTAAAATTTCTCAACGTCAATCTTTAGAATACAACTAAATATACTTCAACGTGCACTAGTTCTACTTCATTACGATCACCAACATTCAACAATTATATATATTAATCCAAAATAACGCAGTAACTGCGTGTTAGGATTCCTAATAACCACCCATCTTTTTGGGCACAAGGAACCAACAATCATTGGCCTTACATTCGCCCCAAATACACTTTCTCAAAACACATCAAAGACACTAAAAAGACAACATAAACTTCCATCAACATGCTGAAAGCCCTCACAACAACACATTGGGGGGAACAAAAGAAACAATATTTACCACCTAGAAAACAATATCCCGACCAATAATCAAATACGCAAACACCATCTGGTCCCCCATCATCATCTACCACAAAAATAAATAGACTCCAGACAACACAGTACATAGCACCCCGAACAGCCACCGGATGTACGCTAGACACTAACACATCACCTACACGAAGAAACCAAAAAATTCCCCATCCAGGCCCATATACAATTACATGCATCACAACTCAGACAAACATCCCAGCACCTAAACTACCTTCTCACCCTACAACGAAACAAGCCTAGGCATATGAACTATTTAAAAAAACAATTACACACAAACAGAGACCCCACACCCGAACAGACAAAATACCAACAATAAAACAAAACAAGAAACAAATACATACACACATAATAACAAACTATACCAGCACCATACCACCGAACAAAGTACTAAATAGAACAGCATCACACAAACAATACTGAACAAACACTACCACACAACATGCGCAGAACACTGGCACAACCTCGAACAAATAAATCCCTACACCTACTCGAATACCTCTACAACATTAATCCGGACACACACCCCTCTCCAAATTGTCCATTGTGCCAACACCACATACACAACATTGCCCATCTGTTCGCATGCCCACATGTACGGATGGACATGACTCCGGATTCCCTCTAGTCGGACCCGGTGGGAGCTACAGGGTTACTTGCCCAATGGTCGAACCTGATGGGGTTTGGCCTGGACCTGCCGGCGTGAGGGCTCTGTCCTTACTGTCGAGGACAGAGGGGGGTCGACAACAACAACAATGAAATTTATAACCTTGTTTTGTTTTCTTTATCTGTAAACGACAATTCTATATATTGATTTATCCTCTACCAATCTTGATTCTTGAGAACAAATATAAGATTGAAGACATAAAACAAAAACGAATACAAAGAAAATATAATTTATTTAACTGAAGAGTGTTCAATGTTAATAAAAATTAGAACGGCCTTCTTTGATCATTTAATATTATCTTTAATCAGGAATGGCATAACAAAAGAAAGATAAGATGAAATTAGTGCAATGTATATGAAATATATGCAATAATAATGTTGTGTGGTTCAGGTAATGCTGGGAGTGCTAATGTTTTTGCATGAAACATTTTTTTCAAAATGTGTATTTTTGTAAATTTTATTTTTTATAAATACATTTACATTTATTTAATAAAGTATAAGCCATGGGTGTTTAGGATATCAAAGCCATTCAAGTTATTTTGAATTAAAAATAAAATTTAAGTGGGTTTCATTTTGTATTTCTTCCCACTTTTTGTTCTTTGTTTTCTTTTTCTTTTTCAGGAAGTGTATATAATATATCTAATTTTTCTTATGCTTTGATATTATTTTAATATGATATATGATTCTAAAATTTTAATTGCTAAAAATTTTCTGTTTTATAATGTATTTATCTGTGTATCTTATAATTTGTATGTATCTAAAAGAAGAAAAACAAAATTTATTAACTTAGGTTTTTAGAGTAATATATTCTATCAAAAACAAAACTTCTAAAACCTTTATTTGAAGAAAATTAAATTAGAAAGAACAGTTGTATAGAATAAACAAAACCTACTTTAAACAGTAAATAAATAAATATAAGCTACTACAATAGAGTATGAAGCACACCATGCCTGGGCTAGGGTTTTGCCTGCTCCCAAAGCGGGGTCTTGGGGGTGGTTATGGAACGGTGCCAAGATTCCAGCGGCTGTTTAGAGCGGCATGGGGCTCAAGATAACCTTCTGTTTTGAACCAACGTTAGTGTTATTTCAGCCGACAAAGACAAAGCAACGCCTGTATGATTAGCTTTAAAATGCGATTAATTATAGAATGTCGACGTGGCTTTAATTTTATTATTTGGGTCTTAATCTCGCCTTTATGATCTTAGTTTCGCTCCTTCTTGATGTTATAACAAACAAATAAATTCGCGGATGTTCGATGTTTTCTATGTGGCAGATGTTTTACTCGCTTTTGTTTGTTTGTTCTAATATGTTCACACAATATGTTGTTATGCTGATATCATTATACTGTTGTCTTGATATCAATATGTTGTTATGTTGCAATCAATATGTTGTTTCCTTAATATCAATATGTTGTTATGTTGTAACCAATATGTTATTTTACTGTTATATTTGAACCAATATGTTGTTATATGTCTATCAATCAGTTGTTCTGTTAATATCAGTATGTTTTTACGTTGATGGCAATATGTTATTATATTTATATATCAATATTTTTGTATCATGCAGTCAATATGTTATTTCTTTAATATCAATATGTTGTTATGTTGTAATCAATATGTTGTTATATTTCTATCAATCAGTTGCTCTGTTAATATTAATATGTTTTTACGTTGATGGCAATATGTTATTATATTTATATAACAATATTTTTTTATGTTGCAATCAATATGTTGTTTCCTTAATATCAATATGTTGTTATTTTGTAATCAATATGTTGTTATATTTATATTAATTTGTTGTTATGTTACAATCAAAATCTTGTTATGTCGTTGTCAATATGGTTGATATTGATATCAATATATTGTTATATTGAAATTAATATGCTGTTATGCTGATATCAATATGTTGTTATGTTTTAAATATTATGTTATTATATTGTATCAATATGCTTTATATTGATATCAACATGCTGTTATTTTGTAACCAATATGTTGCTGTGCTGATGTTAATATGCTGTTATGCTGATGTCAATATGTTGCTATGTTGCTATAATGATGTAATTATTTGATTATATTGATAGTTTGTATGTTGATATTATTTTTTTAAGTTGATGACAAACTATATTTGATTAGACTTATAGTATGTCACGTTAATACTAAACATTTTGTTCGGTCGATACCAATTTTTCATTATGTTGTCATATCGATGCCTGCATTTTGGTTGAAATAGTTGTAGCATGTTATTTGTTTGAACATAATAATAGTAAGTTGACTTTATATTACTATGTTGTTAGGTCGACGTTAACATATTATTAAGCTGTGTTCGAAAAACAGCTTCTATAAGTGACGTTTGATTGCTGTTGTTGGTGTTGTTGTTGTTGGAGGTGTTGTTGTTGTTGCTGTTGTTGTTGTTGGTGTTGTTGTGTTTGGTGTTGTTGTTGAAGTTTTTGTTGTTGTTGGAGTTGTTGTTGGGACGATGCATTCTTTTCAAAACAATAAAAAATATTAATTTTACAGAAAGGTTTGTTTAAATGAAAATGGAGAACATAACATTATACACTGGTATCATCAAAGATTTTTCTTAAATCAATATTTACTTATTAAAACATACATTTTATAAAAAAAATGAAATTCATGGTTAACCGAGATTTTTATTTGAAGGTTTAGAGAAAAGTTTATTTATAACAAATGAAAGGACATAGAGTCTAAAGTAGAATGCCTGAAGGACACATTTGCCTAAGTTTTATACTTTATTAAATAATAGACATTTTATGAGTTTTTAGACGTAGCCAATTTATCATCAAATTCATGATTAACCAATTTTTTTGAAGGTTTAGAGATGACGGTAAAGTGGTTTCAAGATCACGTAAATATTCGACGACAAAAATATTGGCAGCCAATCCATGTATGTAGGTCAGTGGCTAGTCCACTGACTTATATATATGGACTGGCCGAAGCATCTAATCTGGCTTAGCTTTTTTGGAAGACGATGTTTCTTCTTCTTTTTGGATGGTTATTCAAGCGTATTCCTAAAAAAGGTCGATCTAAAATGTTTTAACTTCCGTTATTATTGAATTGATAAATTTTTGAGGAAAAAGTTTAAATTCATAAACTGTTAATGATTAAATATACAATTCCTAAACATACAAATCTTAAATTTGCTGTTCATTAAATATTGAATTATTCAATTTAGAAAATTAATTTAATTGAAATTATTTATTTTTACTACAAAATATGACGTTTCCAATGATGTATCTGGAAGTATAAAGATGGTTAACATGACAATGTAAATGGGTTTGTTATTTATTTTAAGCTTGGTTAAACATTTCACCTTTCATTTAGCCTAGACTAGCTCAATTATCTAAATATAGCACCGTAAGTGAAGAAAAAAGTTGTTTCAAAATGGCGGTAAGGTGCCTACAAGATTATGTAAATATTTGACGTCAAAAATATGGGCGGGCCAACCGATATATATAGCCCTGGTAGCATTTCAATGGCTAATAGCCGCTAATTCTTGGCTCTTTAACAAGAGGGCCAAGGGGAAGGGTTTTCCCATAGCTAATAGATAGCTATTTAAGAAGGGGACTAAGCTGAAGGGTTCCCCTCGGATATCAGCTAGCTAATTTGAAAGGGACGATAACTGGATAATTTTCGAAAATTTCCTTTGGCTATTAGCTATAGGATATCCCTAAAATTGGTTTTTATATACATTTTTTTTTCAATTGAAAAAACTAATTAGTAATTAAAACGTTTGTTTAACGAAAAAATTTAGTCAAACAAAAAAACTAATTAAAAAATTTAGACATTTTTTAATTTAGGTTTATAACTTATATTTTTTCAACAAAACATTTCACCAAAACGTTTTTCAATAATTTTTTTTTATAAAGTTGAGTTGAAATCAAATTAAAGTTTTAATGAAGGACTAACAATATTTTGTAAAAAAAAATTGTATTTTTTTAGCAAAAAGTTAAAATTTCTAAAAACTTTACACTTTCGCTCAAAAGTTTTTAGAAATTCTGTTTTGTATCTAAAACTCAGTAAATGTTAATTTTTGTAAAAGACCTCAAGGGTTTCCCTTCGACTATTAGCTAGCTAATTTGAAAGGAACGATAGCTGGCTAATTTTGAAAAGTTACCCTTGACTTTTAGCTATGGGATATCCTTTATTAATTTTTTTTTAATGAAAAAAAATCTTCAGCCCAAAAAAATTAAACATTTCAATGTGGCTTTTAAAATATGTTGTTTTTTCAACAAAAGAAAATTGTATAATCTACAGTATATATAAGCTAGAATCGTTACCAGTATTAAGAAAATCTCCGAAACCCACTCTTGAGAGACTTTCTTGATCAGATAGTCTCTGGCACTTGTACTCAAACTTTTATTAACTTATTGATGTAATACAATAGTTTTATTTATATAATTAGAGAGATAAAGCAATTTTGCGTTTAATTATTTACATATATTATATATATAAATATATGTATTTATTTTAAAATATCCACAAAATTATTAACTAAGATATAAGCTAAAAATTATTTAAAATTTATTAATAAAGATATAATTAACTACTAATATAACGTACATTAACAAAAAAAATTAACCACAAAAAAATATATAATTGAAAAAAAATACAAGGAAAAACACTTTAAATTCGTTACAATACACAACGTCCCCGTAACACGGTAGAGTGTCCGCGTGAAGATTGAGGTAAGGTTGAAAAATTGTCAAATTAAATCAATAAATAGATAGGAAAATTAATAGCTTTTTTCCTTGGGGATAATTGGCTAACAGCTAGCTTCCCCTTGGCTTTCGGCCAAGGATACCCGTCTCATTTAGCTATAAAATAGCCCAAAAATCGTGACTAATAGACAAGGATCAGTCGCTAACCCTTGATTTTCCCATAGCTATTAGCCAAGGAATTTTAGCTTTTTCCTTGGCTAATAGCTGATGCTTAGTGACTGCAATGCTACTATGGTAGGTCAGTGGGCTAGTCATATAACATAAATTATTGTAGTCTGTTTCTTATAAGCATGTACATTGTGTGTAGAGGAATATGAAGTCCAATATATAAGTTAAATCTTATATAATTAATGGAGCCTATACGATTCACGGTTCCTTCACCCTATACACGTAGGTCTATTTGTTTTTGCTGAAGCCTTACTAAATTATTCAAAATTTTAGTTTTTCATAAATTTATGAAAAAACAAATTGCTCCCTCAACAAAATGTTGTTAATGTTTCAAAGCACTCACAACAATTGATTAATTGATTGCTTCATTTCGATTATCATTAAAATTATAAATGTTTGAAGTTTTCTGGAAGAGAAATAATCAAATAAAATACAATTTTAATTATAGAAAAATAAATAATAGTTATGGCTTTTATACTTTTTATATAACTAGATCGATCTCTGCCCCATTTCACATATTAAGTTTAATCTACTACTCACATCAAGTGATAGGTACCAACATATGGCGCTGTATTTGTTGTTATAAAGAGTAAAATAAGTTATATTAGTGTTAAAAACCACTCTTGTTGTATGAGAAACGTGCTTCGCCTTACGGCTTTGGAATTGTAGGGTTACCCAGCTAAACAAGACAAGTAAGAAAAAATGCACAACGTTTTCGATGTCGGCATGAATTGTAGTTATACCTTTCATGAGAGCAATAAACTTTTGATTTTGATAATTAATTACAGTAAAACTACCCTACAAAGGTACATACAATTACACTACAAGAATAATGTATTGCAGTTATAATTTTTTTTCTTTGTAAAAAGTACATTTGCATTAAGACTATTGCATACATTTGTTTAATATATATAACACAGTATCTAAGAAAGATAAATAAAACAAACAAACAAACACATATACAAAATGGGTAAAGTAATATTTTACAATTCAGAGAACGTTTATGTGTTAATATCCAGTTTACAAATCAAACATCTTCCGATTATAGAGCGCGAGTCGAAAATTTGAACTTAGTTGTTTGCGAAAACTTCAATTATAAATTTCTTAAAGATTGTGTTTGATTTTAATCTGAGTCTTGATTGAGAAGATCAGTCGTCTATGAAATTTTCTAAGACTTCTGACTCGATAAAACTTCTTATTAACATTTCTGTTTAGTGTTCGCTCAAAATACGTTTTTTTATTTACAATTGAAATAAATCTCCGAGTCTTATATACGAAGTCAATTATTCATCTTCAATAGTTATTTGCTTGGCCAAATATATATATATATATGTATATATATATATATATACAGGGTGATCACACCAAGTGTAGACAAATGTTATTGTTAATTTTAAAACAGTAAAAAGTGAAATTTACACTCGTCTTTTTACACCCTCGGTTAGCTGATTATATTGAATAATTATTAAATCACTTTTTCAGAAGTATTTGGAAGAATTTAGATTACTATGACCACTGTAGCGGCAACGATTCAGGAACTGTTTGAATCATGAAAGTCCCCAAGTAAAATATGCAAGCTTTTGAAGGGTCGTGCGAGCAGATCTGGCGTTTATAAGGCATTGAAGCGATTGAAAGAGACAGGCACAACCTTCCCGAAGGTGAGGAGCACTCCAAGTCGCAAGGTTAGAACGCCTAA
>JARUHE010330788.1:0-10915 GCA_031471125.1 Archaeomysis grebnitzkii | reverse complement strand
GTTGATAATACTTTATTGCAATGTGCCAAATAACATAAATCAATTAAAGAACTCCCATAATTGTTTAAAGTAAAACGCTATGAATTCAATTTTATGTAAAAATTGTCACCCTGTCCATTTTGGTAAAGTATTTAGGTATTGATCCAGTTTAGGGTTGATAATAAATTCTGGCTAACCTTGTTTTATGTACATATGTAAAGTTCAGGTTAGATTATGATTTTTGAGTTCATATAGTGCTGCATATTCATATATTTATATAAATGTATGAATAAGTGCTACATTGTTATTATTAATAATATTTCAAGTTAAACATTTTTCACACATAATTTTTACCATCCTTAGATTGCCAAAACTTAATGATTAAAAACTAATTCATGAAAATGTAATGTCTAATTGGTTTATTGAACAATTAACAATATATTAAAAATCTTGAGAACATCCTGATTTAGGAAAGTAACATTCCGAACATTCATTCTTAGTGAATATTTTCTTAAAACTGGATAGGCTACAATGTTTGACCAAGATTATATCAAACGAATTTACAAACAATGTTGCAAAAGTTTATAAAATTAATGTTGAATTCACCATTAACTGAATTGTAATAACATAATATTAATTTTTGCTCACGTACCTGTTTAAAAATGTATTTTAATGACATAAGTAAATTTGTTTTCAAACATTTTTAGGCTATATCTCACTGAGATATAGCCCAGACATGTTGATTGAAGCTTTGTTTTGCATCAACTGAAATTATGCTCCGTGCCTCCCGTGCCTTCCCCTGTTACAATGAACAGACATTTGCAAAAGCTTGAATTTTTTATCTATTTGTTATTTACTGTTCAATTCTACTATTCTATTTATTTTCTTTTTATATTTACTGATAAGACATGATAGAATTGTATTGTATTTAAAAAAATAAACAATTTACTTGTTATAATTTGTTTTAGGCTATAGACTATCTTCTTCAATGAACATGAAAGGATAGGAATTGTTTTGTGCATCTATGCTGCTTATGTCATACGCTAATAAATAAGGCATTTTAAGTTTTCATGCAATGCAATGGTTTCATGGAACTGCCAGACGTACGACTCAGAAGCGATTTTTAAAATATTAAATGATTAGTATAAAACTTTGTTTTTTCAATTTCTCACAACGAAAATATTTATATTTCATTGTGTTCAAGTTTTTCGCAAAGTAAGTTTTAAAACAAACACATATTAATAAAAACACATAATTGAAATAAATTACATGGAATGAACAGTGTTCAAAAATTTTAGTCACTAGGCCTATTTAAGAATTTTGACATCATCAACATGACTATTTAAGAAATTTGACATCATCAACATGACTATTTTTTTAATATGACTACTTTAAGACTATTATTTGACTAAATTATGACTAACTTAGACTTAAAAAGTTAGTCACGTGTTTTCAGTGGACCAACAATAGGATATATAAATAATAATGCATTTTTTCAATTTAAAATAAATGATAAAAAAAATTAAGAACTATATATGTGAAATGTCTTCATGGGAGCTTCATAAATTTCCTTAGTGATGCGTACATCAGGCCTAAGTTATGTTTTTTATTAACAAGTTAAGCTATATTAAATCACAAAATAAGCTACAAGGCTCAAGCTATGGCTGAAATTCAACATGTTACAATAGTTTTTGTTTGTTATTTAATTTTAAAACGAGATATTAAGGTAAAACAATTGAAAGACAACAAATTACGTTTTTTAATCTACTAGAACGTTATACTCCACTGATGTCAGCTAGGCTATTCACAAGTTTTGGTGCGGCCACTTATTATATGAACAGTGATCTATCTTAATTTTATCAAAAGCGTAAGGTATAATTAGTCCCAAACAAAGGGCATAATGATCAAAGTATTTTTGCAATTTACTATACCACCATTTTTGTTTATGATGTATGTTATTTTAAAACTATAGAAAGATAAAAGTAAAAAACTTTAAAAGACAATAATCCACGTTTTTCAACAATTTTATATTTTCATAATTCTACTTAAGCCATTTACAAGCCTTGGTGCAACAACTTGTTGTTACCAACTAAATTATACATAATTCATATACTGTTTAAGATCGTTAAATTCTTAGCTGATATGTCTTCTTAATTACTCGTTAGTGACGAGTACGTTAAGCCTTACCATATAAATTTTTACTTTATAGTTTCTATCAACACGTTGAGATATAATTAATAGGAAAAGGAAGTAAAATGTTTTACTTTATATTCTCTATCAACAGGTTGACATACAATTAAGAGTAAAATAAAGTATAATGTTTTACTTTCAATTATATATCAACAAGTTGAGGTATAATCAAAAGAAAAAGAAAGTACAGTGTTTTACTCTATATTTTTTATCAACAAGTTGACATATAATTAAGAGCAAAATAAAGTAAAATGTTTTACTTTATTTTTTTTCTATCAACAAATTGAGATGTAATTAACAGGTAAAGAAAGTGCAATGCTTTACTTTATATTTTCAATCAATAAATTGAAATATAATTAGCAGCAAACAAAAGTACAATGTTTTAGCTATGGTTGCAGTTTACTATTCATCTATTTTTTGTCGTTATTTGTGTTAGACATAATAGTTCAAAGCTGAAAACTTTGAAGAGAACCATCCTTATTTTTTAACCTACACTTCATTAAATTACAATTTTACACTACATTACTTTTACTAATAGGCGATTCACTGGACTATATGTGCAACTATTAATTTTTGTGGTTGTTTTCAGTGGTTGTAGTTTTGTTGTTGTAATTCATTTTCCCGCACTTGTTTCTTATTTATGATTTAATAAGCAATTACTTATATGCATTTAATAATTCAAGTTTACCGTAACATTTCAAGAAAGTTATGGCCAACTAAATATTATATATATCATACAAAATAATGTTTTTTGTATCTATAATTTATTAGTCGAAATGAAAACAAGCAAAAAGTTTTAACTTATTTCAATTTTTAACAATCAACTATAAACCATGATTTTAATTGTATTCTATCATTTCAAGAACGTTTTAACTTACACGAATCATTTTTTTTTTCAATTTTAAATATTGAGTAGGTGATAGAAACAAATAAAACTGTAATAAGTCATAATGTTCAGCTATGGTTATAATTCATTTTACCATCACGTTTTTCTTATTTATGTTGGAACAACAGATTAAACTCAACAATACAAGTTTTTTTAATTTACATTATATAAAACTAAAATTTGATATTATATTAATTTTATTTAATTTCACAGGTTCATGGGCTACCAATTGTTTGTCTTCTATTTAATATCTATAAGCGTGAAAAATATTATTTTTTCATAAATATTCATACAGTCTTGTGTTTATAAGAGTTTTATTGAGATTATAGAATACCATTTAAATCATAAGCAATGATGATTAATTATTGAAAAAATGAAATTGAGTAATAAAAATGTTCATTCAAATTGTACATAAATTTTTTCTTAGGTTTAACGTTTATACTGTAATTAAAATTGTATCTAATTATTTTAGTGCCATTTAGTTTGTGTAAAGTGTTTCTTGAAATGATAAAAACAAATCAATCATAAAAGTTAATACATATATTATATACATATTAAATTATAAATTAGTATAAGATAAAGAGAATGTTCACATAAATAAATGGTTTTATTTCTCTTTCAACTTAAATTTAGAAAAGCTTCTACAAAAACAAAAAACAAAACATAAATTAGGTGTTAGTATAATGAATAGCTTTGCCTTGATCGCAACTTACACTAGTAATAATGAAAACATTTACAATAAGTGAGTGTCCTTATTTTTCAAAACGAAGCTTCCTGGAACGCTTTGAATGATAGAATTTACAAATAAAATAGAAACATCAAATAAACAAACAAATAAGCAACTGCACAACAAATCATTATCCAGCATTGACTTTATCATCTCAGTGTTCAACCAATTTGCTTATGCGATTGGAGACTTCCATTGAGGGACACTGAATGATGGAATTGTTTGGGCAATGTTTTTAAATATTTGTAAATATTTGAAATACTTTTGTTTTAATATCGTAGTGTTCACCGCCATGGGTTGATTGGAGATTGATAAATGCAGCCGTTAGGACAATATGATGGTAGCCAGCCTAAAGTTTTTTTGTATATCTATGTAATATGCTAACAAAAATGTTGCATGTTATGCCACAAAGTTTTGCCTTCATTTACCAATTTTTCAGTGAACATTTGTTTAACAAAAAACCTTTATTAATAATATTTAATTGTATTGGTCTATCAGTGGCAATGTATCAATTATCAACAACGGAGTAAGAATCATTATAATTAACAAGTTTTGATTAAACGTTTCATCAATAAACTTATTGCCCTACTATATAGTATAATATAAACTACGGTCTTCAGTGATGTCAAACGTTTTTAAATACTTAAACGTGGTACAGTTTTTCCGTAGACTGTTATCAATACTGCATAAATATAAAACAAAACAAAATATCAGCACTGTAAAAAATCAGAAATGTGTTTATCTTAAAAACTAAACATCATTAAAATACGATAACATAGCATTTCTTGCAAATGTTAGGTTTCAATGGAATGTTTCATAATAATAAAAATGCTGGAACACGTATCAAGATGTTGCAGTTTTTCTTCACGTGCAACTTGAATAAAATTGTGCAGGATCTTTTTTTAAATAACTGTTCCCAAAAGTGTGTAATGTATCGGAGATAGAGTTGAAACGAAGACATAGAAAACAAATATAAACAAATAACTGTAAAATAAAATATTTGTGATTTTTTACAATTGCGAAGAAATAAATCCATTTGTAAATATATTTTATGTACTGTTTATTATTAGTATTTTTGCTTATATGGAAGAGATTGGACTTATCACAACGTAGACGAGGTTTACCAATAAAATAGAAATTATATAAAAGTGCTAGCAGGGCGTAACCTCCGTTGGGGTTTTAGTTCAAAAGTACTTAACGCCTTAACCGTTTTTTTGTAAAACCGGTGATACATAAGTCTAGTAGCTTATTTCATCTTATGTAATTCCAGTGATACAAATTGTTTTTAATAAATTTATACAGGCAAGTATTTGCCTGTATAAGTTTGTTAAAATCATAAACTAACTTGATTTGTATCACTGGTGTTACATAAGATGGAATATGCCATTAGGCTTATGTCTCACCGGTGGTACAAGAAGCAGTGTTGATAAGGAACTTAATTTTGGATACAAAACCAATTTTTATTCAGATAAAAACTAGATCAGAAACATTTTGTCTAAAAAAAATGAAAGTGCTGTAAGAAATCTAGGTCTACAAAAAAATCGAATTTTATTTTGTCAAACACACACGAACAAGCTGATGCAAGATCAGTGGTCGCACAGACAACCTCTTTTGTAGAATCATTTAAAAAGTTGGATAAATTTCTATACTTTCATCATAGAATAGGAGGTAGAATGGTGATAGATAATAATTGTATTTATGGATGTAAAATAAACGGGTCTGCAAGTTAAAAAATAGACTGATCTTCATCGAAAAACGGTTTTCCAAATTGTTAACTTGTAATATTGTTGTCTATTGACATGAAAGAAACTTTGTTATTACTATTCTCCGACTTCAGCTAATTGAAAACAATATTTAATACTAAAACCAATCATAATAATTAATTTGATGAAAACTGTAAAGATAATAATTACATTATTGTATGAATACTTCCAATTACCAATAGTAAAGTTATTGTTATAATATTGTAGCAAACATAATAATGGTCCTTTTAATGAACAACAATGTTATACAACGATAGCATTTTATATGTAATTACGTATGCTATATTTTTTTGTAAAACTTGCTTGAAAGAAGAAATATATATATATATATATATGCCAAATGATAAGTAAAAAAAATAGGTTTCAATTTTCAAAAAAAATAAAAATTTCAACGTTACTTTGCCTTCTTCTTGGGAAGAATTTCAAGCTATTAATTTCTTTGAAAAAGTATTTCATACTTCATAACTGTTTCCGCATAAATGACGATTGTTTCGGTTTTTTTCAATAAAACATTTTTACAAGTTGAACATAACTGTTCTGTGAATAGTAAGAGAGTGTCGCGAGACCGGAATTATTTATTACTTTCATTATAATTAATTTCTGAGATATTATTAAACAAATTACTTCAAAGCTCCTATACAGTGAAATTTATTTCCAAAGTTTATTCTTGAATAAATTTATTGTCTTTGAATTTTTAAATAACCCGAATAAATATATACGTTATAAGACATACTGAACTTAAATTATACAGGCATTTAATATAGATTTTAAAACGCGTTTTTGTATATTTTTATATGTCAAGTAGTAGATTACATATACCTTATGGGTATAATTATCAGATATACATAATTATTCTATGACTATACTAAGAAGTAAATGTTAATGTCATTTACAAAAACTGTACATAACATGTTCTATATAAATAAAATATGTATATACATTTTATTCAATTCAATTTAGATTATGCAAAACTTGTAAACAAATCAGTATACTACAGAACAGTACAGGTAATTCTCCTAATCAGCGACATTTTCATTGGCGAAATTCATATTTAACAGAAAAATGCACATTTGATACCATTTCCTTAGATATTTGCATTCAACCTCGTAAAGATCTTGAGACAAACTTCATTTTTTAGGGGTATGTTAGGTTCGCCTAAAGTCTTTAACAGAGGCAAAATTTGAAAAAAAAAAAAATTTTAAGATCATTTCAGGGGGCTATTAATCAAACTCTCGTCATACCAACATAATATGCTATATAGTTAGTGATAAATAACATGATAATATGCAAATTAGATAATTATGTTGTTACTATTTTTCGCAGGCATCTCAACAAACAAATCTGTGGAACAGTAATTTGTTTTGAAATAATGTCAAGGGACATATATAATGTTTGCAAAATCGTTTCAGAATAATTATGTTTTTCAAAATATTAATAAATAAAAGATTAAATATGTATATCATCAGAACCTGAGATTTGGTAGAAAAATTTAGTTTGCTTTAAAGCTTCTTGAATTTGTATCATTTAGTAATAACCATCATATGCAGCATGTATGTAAGTCCTATAACTGCATGACATTTTTAAGCAGCACATGTTTATTTTTATGAAAAACATAATTACGGTATACATGTACTTGAAAAGAAATGTTTTACCGTGGAAAAAGAAAAGCGTTGTACAGTAGTAGTTATATTCAGATAATAAAATTTATCAAATGTATGTAACTTACTATTCACATAATCTTCCCTCCAAATGTAATAAAATGTAACAAAATATCTAGCAATTCGTTTGAGCAAAATCTTAGCTCTGATTTCCCTTGAAGATCAATGGCATTTAATTAAAATAATTATTTCATTAATTCAGTATACACAAACTTTTGTTCCACATAATTATTTTGAAATATCAAATAATTTTTTCGAATTTTGTTGATTTCTAATACATACTTTCAAACTTTTTTGTATAAATAAGGTATAGGCCTTTAAAAAATACTTCGCTACATAAGTGTTTTATCTCATCGGAAACAAATTATTTAACATTACTACAGAAGAAGAATATTGAAGACTCGGTTTAATTCAATTTTATGATCAGTCTTATACAAAGTTGATTGACTGAAACAATTCCATAAAGTTGAGCTCTCCCAAATGAAGCTTGATCGAAATTTATGAAATTGCTTCACGTAATATTCAGCTATGTTCATAGTTTATCGTTTGTCTCTTTATGTATCAATTGATACCATCCAGTTGATTAAACTCTCTTGGGTGGTGATATAATGACGCTTTACATGAATAGCATTTCGAACAACTACAAAAACGAATCAAAAACTGTGGGTTTAAGCAAAAATATTTAGAAAATGGTGTTCATTATTCCACAAGGACAAAATCTTTTGTTCGGACCATCCATTTATTTAAACTCGTACGTCGTAATTATTTTTTTTTTAGTGAAGTTTAATGAAATGAAAAGTTATTTATCAACAATAAAGTAGTTTCGAAAATTTTAATCAAATTGTTGATGAAATAAAACTTTTGGGAAACATTGAACAAAATAAATCTTGATTGATTGAATTTTCATATGAAAAAATGCTGATTTATTTCCCATTTATTTTCCATCGTGAAGTCGATTTAATTAGATGATCAATTTTTTCCTTAAATAAACGACGATGGAAAAGTTTGTTCTATTTTTGACTCGTGGCATTTAAGTGTTTTATAATTATATAAAAGGTTTTGTTTCTTGAAAAATAAATTGGTTATTGTTATTAACATTGTTTTTATTATTAATATTGTTATTGCTCTTAGATTTTTTGGTAGTAATGAATGGTATATCGAAGTTGTTATAGGCGTCCTCTTTTGTTTTATTGAAAATTAGTTTATTCATTTTTTACAAAAACACTTAATTACTCAATTCTTTATTACTGACCTTTTTTCCATTGAGCGTGGTCGTTAATTTTGTGGGTCATCCAGTCCTTCGAAGAACTTTTGTGGCAATGTTCATGTTCCTGGAGTACAATGTGAACGTGTATATAACAGTGTAATGTGTAATGTGTAGTGTGTAATGTGTAATGTGTAATGTGTAATGTGTAATATGTACGTACGTATATACAACAGTGTAAGACATTAAACAACAAACTATTCAGCTTTAAAACACGATTGTTGTAATTTTTAACATCAAATCAAATTATGTTATAATATTCCAACCAATAATTGAATCACACGAGACCTGTTCAAAACTTGTTAGTTTGTGCTATGAAGCTTTATTTTATGTATGTGGAAGAGACTAG
The DNA here is from genome assembly GCA_031471125.1 of Archaeomysis grebnitzkii. Taxonomy (NCBI): domain Eukaryota; kingdom Metazoa; phylum Arthropoda; class Malacostraca; order Mysida; family Mysidae; genus Archaeomysis; species Archaeomysis grebnitzkii. The sequence goes on along the minus strand of JARUHE010330788.1, from coordinate 2,099 downwards.
AAGAAATAAACCAATACAGTTTTGTAATTTTTTTAACCACATGAATAACTAATCTTGCATTTAAGATTTAATAAAAACAATGTATTTAAATGAAAATAATAATAAACTAGTGGTTTAATATCAAATTAGTAATTCCCTTGATAATATACACAAAACATGCATTTTATTTTGTATTTTACTCCAACACATTTCCATATAACGAGCTCACCATTGGTAATAAAAACAATGATATTCTCTGTTCATATTCATATGCATTGGAATCTGCACTTATATATTCAAAACATGATACAATCACCGAATAAGACTATATTTAAATTTTATTTTGTTTTAATTGCGAAAATTGGATGTTGATAAACCTTCTTTGTATAACATTTATGAACATATTAATGAACGGTTTAATCAGGTGATTGATAAGATATTTTAAGGAAATTATTCAATATTAATCATTTCATCTTAAGAAAAATTAATTCAATACTGTAAATATGGGCGATAATATATATAATTTTTTTTTAACATAAGTTTCGACTAAAAATACAATTTGAATTAATCGCCAGAAATGTTAACACACTTTTCCTATATACATACTCAGCCTCTATGTACATAGACTCAACGTAGCTGCATGCTTAAGTATTTTTTAAAGGATTATCAAAAACAAGTCTTTTGTCACCCTTACAATAATAATAGCAATAATAATAATAATAATAATAATAATAATAATAAGAAGAAGAATAATAACAATAATAATAGCAATAATAATTCCAAAAACGATAACAATTACAATACCAATACGAATTGTGGTATAAACTTTTATAATAACAATATTATTAAAAACTATACCAACAGTTATTGTAACAAATATATAAATAATAATTATTACTTTTATCAAAATAACAATTTTTATTAATGTTAATAATAAAAGAAAAAATTGTAAACTGTAGTTCATTGTGGCAAATAGTGGTAACTTTCAGTATTGTCGAGAGAAAAATATAAACGTTTTTATGTTTGTTTTTATTCAGATTATTTATAAAAATTTAGAATGTGTATCTCAACGTTGGTCAAAATAGTTTCTGATTTTATAACAATGAATCTAAATATCTGAAATTTAGTCCAAATAATTTCTGATTTTATAAGAATCAATGAATGAAATATTAGAAAGGTTTCAAAAAGTTACGAATTCTTGAAATGATTTGAAGATGAGAATGCCAAACTAAAATGAATAGATACCAATGGTATAAATGCTTCAATTTCAATCGGATTGCTTTACAAATACAGACAAGCAAGTCAACTTTTTTTTCATTCCAAATGAATGAACAAACTAAAAAATGTTTATCAAATGACAAGCTTTCATGGCTGTGATCCAATTATTTCACTTTTTACACCAAAGGTAGATGAATAAGGTTTTCTAAAAGGAATGTTCAACCCAGAGAAAAAACCATATATGATGAAAAGCTGTCAGCCTTCAAGTCAACTATAATTTAATTCAATAGCATGACAACTACAAAAAATACTTATCTGTTTTTGAACTGTTTTAATTTTTGTTTAAATTAATGATTGTAAAAACTTTGAACTATCGTTCCATTGAATAGTTCATAAAAAAATTAAGTGATATCTCAAACCAGAAATTTAAAGAAAAAATATCATAGAAAGCGTTAATAAAAAAGTTGAATTTTTCAGTTGAGAATCTTAGTTTGCTATAAAGTTTTCAACGACAAACTTTTTGTTTTCCTTCTTGACAAAAACTTGTTCTAGATTTCATTTGTTTAAACTTTTATTTGTTTATCTAAGAACAGATGTTTTTTACACATTTCTCTTAAGTAATATTTCAAATAAAATAAGTGTTCATGACTTTAATATAAATTTGCAATACAATTGTTAGAAGGAACTCAATATTCAACATGTATTGTTAAGTTAACATCATTGCATGTTTTGTTATTTGTAGATAATTCAATCTTATGACTCCAATATTTGGTCGTATGGTTGACACATGAAATTCTAATTATTTAGTAAGTACTAAACTCAAGCTTCAATCGAAGGGGTTTTTTCTTAGATTTTACATTTGTTGAAAAATTTACTGACGCTGATAATATTTCATATTTATA
>JARUHE010330777.1:0-10916 GCA_031471125.1 Archaeomysis grebnitzkii | reverse complement strand
CTATTTAAAGTAGGTTTTTTCTTTTCAATTAATAATTTTTCGGCAATATACGTGTCGCTGGCCGTTCGTAATTTCGCAACAATTTTATTTTTGTTTTCTCCAGGCGTCTGAAGGAATGTTTTTCTTCGGAGCTTAGGTTACAAAATAAACTCGCGAAATTATATATATATATATAACTACTCAGTTAGAAATTTTTATCGCATCGATCAAGTTTGAAGAGCGGTTAAAAGCTAAATGTAAATCGCTATAACGTTTATAAGAGTTTATGGAGCGAACATTAATCCACAATCAGTCGAAACATCACAAACTGACTTCTTAAAATTGCTAAACATAGTTTTTAAAGCGAGAACACATCATTGACTCGCCATTACTGCAATGTTGAACCGTCATTGGTACTCAATAAATTAACTCGGCCCAACCGCCATCAACACTCGATTATTTTTGTTTCAAAAGCGTTTGGGAACAAAACGAAACTCCTCTAAAAATTATTAAGAATGTTTAATGTATTTTCTATACAAAATAAACCGCTTCCAACATTACTGTAGTTTCAGAAGTGTTCTGTAACAACATTAATTGCCCCAGAAAATGATTAATGCCGATTAATGTTTTTATATCCGCTAAATCGCTTCCAATATTTTTTGTCGTTTCTGCAGTGTTCTCAAACAACACTATACGCCTTTGAAAAAATTCCTACGCTTCTTAACGCCTCTATACGCCTCAAACTGCCTAAACACAATCAAAAAATGCTTCCAAAGCGAGGAAAATTTCTGACTGGGTATATACATGTATTGTATAAATGTATATATATATACTGTATATACAAAGTGTCGGGTTTAAGTATATACGAGGATTAAACAGGACTTTATTTATATTCGGACAGAGTCTGCAGGTCAGTAGGAGTCAAGTCGTCTGAAACCTTGTCTCGCCTATAATCAATGTACAAATACTGCACAGAAGCTGCTGGTCCAAGCTATATCAAACTCCAAAGTAAAGGTCAACATCTTAAGGACGGTCCACGTCTGTTGGAAGGTGCTGGTCCTAGGGGAGCTGTTGGAAGACCTTGGTAGAGCTGCTGATCCAACTCCAAATGTATGCCAATCTTTAGATTTAGTTTTATTTCAATTCTTTCTTTAAATCAACAAATTTTATAAAACTTGAAATTAATGCTTTTCGGGAACTTGACAATGAAACACGATTTTAAATTAAAATTTATTTAAATAATTTTCATAAATCATGTCGAAAGAAAACAAATTACAAAATGGAATGTTTATTTCTATGAAACAGTCATCAAAAATCTGAACTATACACAAAACATTTACAAAGTCTAAATCATAAATTGATTTTCTTTCTTCAATTCTAGCTTACAATGAATAAGGATTTTGAAACTGAACAAAAACTTTTTTAGAAAGCCTATAAACTATATAGACTTCAATGTTGCTATAATTTCATAGATTTCAAAACAAAAAATCTTTCAAAAGTGTATAAAAAATTATTAACACTTTAAAAATAACTAATGTAAATAGACAGACAGTAGCACAAGTGAGGTAACCCACATTGACATAACAGATCTTACCTCACTTGTGCTATTGTCTATTATAAATGAATCGACAATAGCACAATTGAGGTAACCCCCTTTAAAACACCATAGAGGTTACCTCACTTGTGCTATTGCCAATCAAAATAGGTGTGGTCATAAGAACTGAAACACATTATTTATGCAAACTTATTATTAACAACAACGATTGTACTACAGGGCTGTACCACCGAAATGTCCATAACAAAACAAAAGGCAAATGGCTTATAAAATACAAACTTTTTTAGCCGATTTGTTCATTAGCGAAAAAACAGAAAAGCTTATAAATTACAAACTTTTTTTTAGTATATACACCACAATTGTGTTATAAAACGTTTGTTTTTGTTCTTTTATTTTTCTTGCCAATGCTAGTGAAAGCCTATAGTACAATCGGCATTGTACATTATATCTCAAACTTTCACATCTACTTAAAATGATTTAAAATTTGACAAAATAGAAAAACCGTTGTATGCCCAAAATACAAACAGGTTAATGTTTTTTGTAAAATGAAAATTGAACAGCACATCCAATCATTTTACCAACCATTTATCCGATCAATTATCTATTTATTTATTTACTCATTTATCCAACCATTGATCCAATCATTTAACTAACCATTTATCCAGTCAGTTATCTATTTATTTATCTACCTATTTAACCAACCATTTATTCAATCATTGATCCAATCATTTAACTAACCATTTATCCGATCAATTATCTATTTATTTATCTACTCATTTAACCAACCATTGATCCAATCATTTAACTAACCATTTATCCAGTCAGTTATCTATTTATTTATCTACTCATTTGAGCAACCATTTATTCAATCATTTATCCAACCATTGATCCAATCATTAACTAACCATTTATCCAGTCAGTTATCTATTTATTTATCTACTCATTTAACCAATCATTTATCCAACCATTGATCCAATCTATTAACTAACCATTTACCCAGTCAGTTATCTTGCTAAACTTGTAGGTGCATATCAAAACATTTTACAAGTAGAATTTATTCAAATTAAAATGGAAGTTTCATACTTCCAGTTGTTATAAATGATTTCATTTACTGAAAGTTTATTTTCATATATGAAAGAGTTACAAAATCTAACATCAATGTCCAACTGGTAAGGTTAAACATTTGTGTCATCAAATTCGGTGACACGGTAATTATCTTTTATGATTTTTTGTTAATGAAAACTAAACACATGAAGTCTTATTTGGCTTTCTTCAGGGCGCCGAATGCGTCTATCGTCGCCTTCTTGTTTGACGCCGACACCGTCGCCAGAGCCGGGACAGCAACGAGACTCGCACTAAGGCCGCCCGGTGCGATCTGGTCGAACCTGGACTTGCGTTTCTTCTCTTCCTCCATCGGCTTCTTCGTACCCGCCCACACGTCCACCTTCGTCTTCTCCTTGCGCTCCCGCTCTCGTTTCTCCATCTCCTCCTTCTGAACACGGGCCAGGTTGTCGTAGAAGGATTCCTTGCTCCAGCAGTGCGCATCGAAAACCTCCAGCGGGAAGTTCGAGCCCATCTCGTCCAGCTGGAGCAGGTCGATGAGTTTCTCGTAGATGCTCGGGTTGCGGAATTCCTTCTGCTTCTGGATGATCGAGTTGTAGTCCTTTGCTCCCCTGCGGACGTCGGTCACTATCTTGATCACTTTGTCCTGCAGCTTCACGTTGCATTTGCCGATGGGTGCGGACGGAAGGGCAATGCCGTACGGGTGTTGCTCGAGCACCTGCTCTTCCTCTCCCTCGTCCGTCTCCGTGTCCATGGGTTCCGGATTCAGGAGCTCGTCCGGCTCTTCTTCGTCCATATCTGCCGGGTCTTCGTCCTCGTCTTCGTTGTAGTAAGAGACGAGCCGGTTCACCTTTCTAGCCACGCCTGGCACTGGAGAGGTGTTCTGCGAGCCGGAAACTTTTCCGGCATCGGTGCGCTCGCTCTCTCCCTCGTTGTCGCTGGCAACTTCGGACCCTTCGCCCTCGGAGTCCGTGTAGTTGGCGGTTAGTTGACCGAGAGACATTTTGTGAGATCGTCTGAAAGTAGTTTTTAAAAATTAGTCAAATTGACTGTTATTGTTGATTTAATTTAACGAAAAAAAATTCAATGAAATAAAATTATCTATCAATATAATAAAAAGAATAATCAAGCCTATAAGAAATGAAATTTATAAATATAGACAATATATAAACATTCAAGTCATTTGTCTAAACCCACTGATGAGAACAACATCGGAATTGCTACACCGATGTAGAACTTTGATATGCACGCTTGACAAAAAAAATATTGTTTTTAAAAACAGGTGACCTCCTCATTAAAATTTTTAGAGTAAACCAAAACGATGTTTTTGCAAAAGGCAACAGCTCTAATATTGGCATTTTGTTTGAAGAACATCCTTTGAGAATGAGCAATAGCTAATACATAACAAACACCAAAGGTTTATAGCAAAGATATTTTAAAATAATTGAACAACATATTCAGAGATTGTAGATCAACAATGATAAATCACTCTCTGGTTAACACTAGTTTGCGACTTTGCGAGCATTCATGTGAAGGATATTTTCAACCTGCTGCCCTCAGCTGTTCAGGGTTCGCTCTTCAAACCACATGAACAGTTGGATAAAGCTCCATTGTTCACGTGGTTTGAAGAACGAGCCCTGGGCGGCCAAGGGCAGCAGGTTAAAAATTTCCTTCACATTAATGCCCGTAAAGTTGTAAAATATGTATGTTAATTAATAGTAATGCCATGTCGGGAACACATGTTTTATTTCCTTTGAAACTTGAAGGCAGCTTATCAAATAAAGTGGACAAAGTTTACAAAGAATGACATCACTGGAGTTTCAATTGATGTTTAAATTGACAAGTGTACCAGCTGTACTGGTTTTAATTGGTGTATTGGTTGTAATAGGTGATTTGGCCACCTAAAACCATTTGAGGAGCAAACTACACAATCAACATAGACACCACCCCGGAACAAACCACCAACCAAACAATAAAACAGCACAAGAAAAACATACACACACAAATAGTCACAAATTACACCAACAGCACCCAACCAAACAAAGTAATAAACAGGAAAGCACCCGACACTAACACCACTGAACAATCCCTCCCACACCACATGCGCAGAACACTAGCACAGCTGAGAACAAACAAATCCCCCATACTAAAAGAATACTTACACAAAATAGCACCAGACACCTATACCACAACAAACTGCCCACTGTGCTAACACCACACTCACAACACAACACACCTCTTCACATGCCTGCAGGTGCGGACGGACCTGGCCGGACCCGGTGGAGTGCGGCGGGGCTTCTTTCCCGATGGTCCGACTTTCTGGGGTGGGGATTAGATCCTCCGACGTGAGGGCCCGTCCTCATATATCGAGGTCGGGGTCGGGTCGACAACAACAAGTAAGATAAGAAAAATAAAAATAAAGAAAAAGATGATAAGAAAGAAATTCGATAAAAAAAGAATAAAAAAGAAAAAGATGATAAGAAAGAAGTAAGATAAAAAAGAGAATAAAAAAGAAAAAGATGATAAGAAAGAAGTAAGATAAAAAAGAAGAAAAAAAAGAAAAATATGATAAGAAAGAAGTAAGATAAAAAAAAGAATAAAAAAGAAAAAGATGATAAGAAAGATGTAAGATAAAAAAGAAGAAAAACAAAGAAAAAGATTATAAGAAAGAAGTAAAATAAAAAAGAAGAAAAAAGATGATAAAAAAGAACTGAGATAAGAAAAGAAAAAATGTTAACAATGGTTATTGTTATACATCAAAATCTGCTTCATAGTACAAACTTTGTTGCAATTTTGGGTCTTTTAACAAAAACGCAATGGTGGACTGCTGCTAAGCATACCCGGGGTTCGAGGGAGTGGTATGCTGACAGCTTACTATCTTCCAAACTGAAAAAGCTGTTCCAAATATATAGTTTTAGGTTATACAATAATCTTTATAAATAAAACAGAAATTATCTTATATTGCGCATTATTATTATTATTTAAACTGTGGAATAGTGTTTTCTTTTAAGTGCTTTGTATATAATGCTTTGCGCGTGTGAACATCTTACTGTTTACACTTTTAAATTTAACCCTTAGGCGAGACCTAGGTGCTGATGCACAGGTCATGCCTCTAAACATACAAAAAAAAAAAAAAAAAAAAAAATTTAACCTTATTTATATTTAAGGTTTACCTTAGCTTATGCATACATTTTTTTTTCAAAAATGTAACTTTATTTCTAAACTGTTTGCACATGACAGTCTTATATCTAAATTGTTTTATTTCCGCATAACAGTCTTATATTTAACGTTATATAGCAGTTCACCGCTTTTATAGCTAAAGTTTTACTAAGTAGTTAAAAATGCTACTTGAATTTCTTTAATAAAAAGTTATTATCTTCACAAGGGAATTATAAGCTTCGTGTATAGATAATAAGGCAATATAAGTTAAAAAATAATCCGTAGTTGCTAAAATACAAAAGGAAACCAATAAAAACATTTAATGCTGAAAGTTTAGAGTTTTACTTTTAATAAAATAAAAGTATTTAGAATTGCAGAGATAATAGAGCTAAATGACTTTGCGATTTCTCCTTCTAAACGCTGGAAAATTTATTCAAACGGAAAACTTTTTTAAAATATTCAAATTTTATGTTTTCGGTTTATTTTTGTATTTTATTTTGTGTGAAACATTTATTACCAACGGTATCTCTTTTTATTGTTTCACGTACAGTACATAGCGATAAGGTCTACAGGATGTGGTAAACGTGTACAATCTGGCATATATACACACATATATATACACGCATATATACACACACATATATACACGCATATATACACACACATAAATACACGCATATATACACACATATATATACACTCACATATGCAAGATTCATAATTTACATAAGCTCAAATGCATTCAGACACATATACATAGAAACATTTACAGCATAGATACACATGTATGTATTTGTGTAATTAACTCTAAAAAGTTGTATTCTTAGTAAAAGTAACGAAAGTTAATATAATAAACTTTATAAAATATATTAAGTACATTAGAATTACAAAAATCTTGAAATATTAGTGTATTATTTCTTATTACTATAGTATTATTAATTTATTGTATATTATCATAGTATTATAATATAATTTTTTATGTAATTATATTATTACATTATGTTATTTTATTGTAACATTGTATTAGTATATTATTGTATTGTTATACTGATCTATTATTTTAATATTATATTACTGTACTATTACATTATTATGTTATTATTTTATTATATAACTATATTAATATATTACTATCATATCACTATTATTTTATTATGTTGTTATCATTTTTTTCGAGTCTGCGAACGTAGTGGCGAAGCTCTATATATGGTTTACTTTTCGGAAAATGGCAAAAAAGTGGTAATGTTGTGTCATCAAAGTTTTTTATTATTGATTTTTGAGCAATGTTTCCTTAGAATACAATTTTGGCCTTTTAATGTTAAGAGTTATGGAATAAGTTTTTAACTTAACACAATTCAAAACATGTTATACAGTTAGTGTTAAATTACAATTATTCAAAAAATATCAGCTGATCGGAGAGTCAACATTTTTTACCCTAATTTGCTTGTCTTTATACTATAATGTAGTCTAAGTCATTTCATTTTTGAAATATTTCTAACAAAATATGTTGATTGAAATATCTATTCACACATGCACGCGACGGAAGCATATTTCTAAAAATTAGATGACGTTTCGAAACTATATTTTAATTTAGTTTTAACTTTTGTTTTTGTTTTTTACTTAATTTGTATTTTTTTAATTGTTTTATATTTTTTATTTATATTATTCACTTTATTTATGTTGGTAGCTGCTCGCCATTTGAAATTTAAAATGCATTTTTTATTTTAAGAATTCTTATAAAAGAAAATAATTTAAGAGAAAAAGTTTACAGTAGACATTTTTGTTTGTTTAATGGAAAAAATAAAAGAAAGATGACGTTGTTTTGCTAATTACCTAGGTTAGCATTAGCTAATTAGATCTGGTGACTGGAACACCAATAATTGTAGTAGGAGTAATGTAGGAGTTTATTAGAGAGATAAATTGGTAAGAACTATTATTTCTTTGAAATTTCTTTGCTTGCTTGTTATTTAATGTTCGTTGAATTTACTTCTAAATCAGCCAATGCTAACATCAGAAAACTAACTTGTCTATTAAAGTACTGTTCAACGCATCTAGAGAAGAAGAGGAAACTTTTAGTTTTTATTTTCACTGGCTGCTTACTTAATTCTAGGTTTACCAGATTGTTGTTCATCAATTACTTAAGCAGATATTACTCCAGGAAGCAAATTCGTCAATCTTAGAGGGTGGTGTAATAGTTGCAGGTCTGGTAGAGGAAGGGTATAACCCAGTGGGTTTGAATTTGGGTTTTTTCGTTTTTGCCATGATGTTTTACGACCAAGGTTTTTTTTACCTGTTTTCAGGTTTTTCTGAAATTATAGATTGAAGTAATTGATAGAGAAAAGCATAGGAATAATTATTATCATTGCATTGAATATTCATGGTGGAGAGAAATAACTGGAAGATAATTTTGAAGTAAACTGCAGAAGACTTTACATTTTGAAAGTGTTGATAAATTAAATTATTTTTTATTTTCAAATCCCATAACTATATGTGTGAATTTGATTTGTCTACAGTAACCATTTCATGTTGAAATAAAAATCTTGAATGTAATGCGCATATATTTTCCTTCCTACCAAATGTTGTGCAGACACAATTTATTTATTTTATTTATTTTATTTATTTTGTTTATTTTATTTATTTTATTTATTTTATTTATTTTATTTATTTTATTTATTTTATTTATTTTATTTATTTTATTTATTTTATTTGTTTATTATGTTCATTTCATTTATTTTGTTTTTTTTTGTTTTATTTTGTTTTTTGTTTTATTATGTTTTATTTTGTTTTATTTTGTTTTATTTTGTGTGTTTTGGTAAATCTATGTAGGTTTTTTATTAAATTTTTCAAATTGTTGATGTATTGTTTTTTTTTATGTGTTTGTATATTTATTTGTTTGTTTTTATGATTATTTGGTTGTTTATCTGTGTGTTTGTTTATTTTCTTATTCTTGACTGGTTAGTGTATAACAGTTAGTATTTATTTCAGTTAAATGAGAAAGATAAACTTATCATCATTTTCTGGACATTTATTCCCATTACTTGACTGTAATATACTCGGTGTAATACTTATTTAATTGCAATTTTATTCTCATGAACCAGGCTATGGGTGCGATTGATGCACATTCACTGCCTAGTCGGTGTAACACATCTTATATATGGATTGTAGATGCAATGGAATACATTTTTCATATATTGTCATATTATTTGAAATATATACTTGAGTTTTAGATACGCTTTTATGTGTTAACCAATATATTACAGTTGAATTTTGATATATAACAATTTTAGTTGCTGTATAATATAGTTGATCTAGTTTTTAAAATCTATTTTTTCATAAACTTTTATTTTAAGGTGTAATATAGTTTTACTGTCATGGAAAATAGTTCACAACTGTGTATTAAAACCTCGCATGTTTTCGTATAGTTTATTTCAAATAAAAACAGTTTTATTTTAATAAGAATAGCATGAATAATGCATACTTTATACATTATTCATATATGTTTATAAAAAGAAGCCAATACAATTTTCAAATTCCACTACAGCAAATACAATTATTATGTTCAACACTTTAACTGATTCTTGTAACACAGGTGATATATATATTGAAAACATCCAGTAACTTGATTTGTAACACTGATGTTACATTAGACAGAATAAGCAATTCGAGTCATGTATCACGTGTTAAAATTGTCTAACTAATTATAAAACAAACGATAAAAATGCTGAGATTGACCAAATCTTTTAGAGACAGGAAGAGAAATTGAAAATAGTTTGATTGGAAATATTAAAAATAATTAAAACATTAATAAAGTTTCAGTTTTTTAAACCTCTAAACGAAGTTAATAATATTATACTTTTTTGTACAGTAAAAAAAAATTTGTTTGTATATCTAAGTGATTTGCACTTTATATAATTATTTTCATATATCGGTTCATCCATTGTTGCAAAGACGTAAAATATTTATAATTCAAATAAATGGAATAAATAAAATGAACAAAAATATAAAATAATTGCAATAATATAACAAATATAATTCAAATAAATGGAATAGATAAAATAAATTAAACCAAAAAAAAAAAAAAAAATAAACAATTGTAACAATATAAAAATATATTTAAAATAAAGTAATTATGCATTTAGTTCAATCAAAAAAACAATAAAAATGTCGAATTCGATTTTTTGATAAATTATTCCTCACAAAGAAAATTGTTTTTTGGTGGAGTGCCAAAAAATGCGAAAAAGATTCCTTAATTTTGTGCTCGAAATTTCGAATCTTCATTAAACGTTTTATCAAAAACACTTTCCAATAAAATTTTGGGAATTAAATCATTTTAAATGAAATTATATTTTAATCAAACTATATTCGATATAATTATGTTAATTAATAATTTTATATAATTCTTCTTAAATATATTTTTTAAATAAAATTATTTTTATATAAAATTATTTTAAAATTTTTCTTTTAAAATAAAGTTATTTTGAATAAAAACATTTGAAACTAAACTTATTTAAATAATTGTTTATATTTTTAAATACAATTATAATATATAAAATTATTGAAAATAAAATTACTTTAAGCAATACTGTTTTTAAGTAAAATTAGTTTTAATAAAAAAATGCTTGACAAAAATAATTCTAAAAAAAAGTATTTTTAAACATAATCAGTTTAGGTTTAATTGTTATTAAATGAAACAAATGTTATACAATTATGTTCAAATGAATTTAATTTCAAACAAACCTTGTTTAAATACAATTAATCAAATGACGTTTTGTTTTAAATATAAAAATATTTGAAATAATACTATTTTAAATGAAAGTATTTTAAAATTAAATTAAATTTTAAATTATCTTTATATGACTTTATTTTTAAATAAAATTATCTTTCATTAAAATTAATTTTAAATAGAATTATTTTAAGTAAAATTAATTTTAAATTGAATTTAAACGTACATAATGGTCATCCCAACTATCTCTCTCGAGAAGCCCAGCCACTCTAACGGAGGTGATTGAACAGAAATGGAAACATTAAGACAGGAAAAAATTAAATCTACTATTGAATGTATGTGTAGGTTAGAGGTTAGGTTTGGTTAGGCTAGGCTAGGCTAGGCTAGGCTAGGCTAGGCTAGGCTAGGCTAGGCTAGGCTAGGCTAGGCTAGGCTAGG